>PVHY01023179.1:0-21351 GCA_004024945.1 Uropsilus gracilis | reverse complement strand
AAAAAAAAAAAAAAAAAAAAAAAAAGAACTAAAAAGACACTTCTCCAAAGAGGAAATACAAATGGCCATAGGCACATGAAAAATTGTTCAATGTCACTAGCAATCAGAGAAATGCAAATCAAAACCACAATGAGATACCACTTTACACCAGTAAGAATGGCCCACTTCAAAAAAACAGGCAACAACAGGTGCTGGCGTGGATATAGAGAGAAAGGAACACTCTTACACTGCTGGTGGGAATGTAAACTCATCCAGCCTCTATGGAAAGCAGTATGGAGGACCCTCAAACTAATGAAAATGGAATTACCATTTGACCCAGCAGTCGCACTTATGGGAATCTACCCAAAGGAGACCTCAACATGGGTACAAAAGGACACCTGTGCTCGATGTTTATTGCAGCACTATTTATAATTGCAAGGATATGGAAACAACCCAGAAGCCCCAGAACAGACAAATGGATGAAAAGGATGTGGTATATATACACAATGGAGTATTACTCATCAATTAAAAATGACAAATTTGATGAATTTATGGAAACCTGGATGCACCTAGAAGAAATCATACCAGCAGAAACGAGCCAGATAGAAAGGGACAGAAGCCAAATGGTTTCACTAATACATGGTCAACCAAATGAAACTACACAAAGGAAGAGTGGGGACCAGCTGGAGTGGTCAGGGAGAGGAGGTGGTGGGTGACCCCCAGGGACTGAAATGATGTGAAATATATATATATATATATATAAATTATTTAAAAATAAAAATAAAAATGTCTATATATGCGTATATGTTATACATGCATGAAAACTCTAGAAGGATCTCCTGAAAACTAAGAACAGTGATTATCTCTGTCACAGACATAGTAAAATAGATGTGGATAAGAATGGGAGAGAAATTTTTCATTGTATAACTCTTTATACACTTTGGTTTTTGAACTAGGTAAATATACAATCTAACTATAAAGTTAATTTTTTTTAAAAGTCCATCTTTTTCATAGCTTATTTTTCAGTGCAGGGAGACAGAAATGCACACACACATAAATGTGCATGTGTATGTGTGTGTGTATTTGGGATCCTAGTGATTCACCTATGTGCATGAATAAATGGAAGTTTATAGACTTTATAAGTTTCAGTGTCTTATAGTGAAGCACGTACTAGTAGTTCAATAAATACTATAAAACCACTTAATTTAAGTCCTGTATATGCGATTATGCTCTACCTGTTTTACAATGCAAGAAGTTAGATCATCAACTGAATATATAGCAAACTGTTACCTGTTGCTGATAGTGTCAGGAACATGTATCTTCAGGTTTTCTGTGACATCTTTCATTACTCTCTGATATCCAGACATTCTTGAGTCTTTGATATAATAAGGATTGTTTCTCATTAAATATTCCCCCAGATAATTAATTGGATCAAATTTGGTTGGAATATCAGATTTTTTCAAAAGATTCTTCTTTTCTACTTGCATTAACATTTTTTCCACTCCGGGAACCAAGGTGGGCAGAAGCTTGTCCAGCAAATACGCACGAGTACTCAGGGTCATGCTTTCAGTATTAAACCACTCCCTTGCCAAGTCGTCCCTGGGTAGCTTTTTTTCAGTCTTTTTTTCTAGTTCCTTCTTCAGTTTATCCTTTTCTATTATTTTCCGCTGCATTGCCTGGGCTCTTGCCTCCACTCTTTCAAAAAGATTTTTCTTCCATGGTGGTTCTAGCTTTGGTTTCAGTACTGTTTCATCTAAGTTGAAGATCACTTTTGCAGGTTTTCTAATCACAGTGGTCATTGAAATTCCAATGTTAGAGTCCTCTATTGAATCACTTGAGGATTTTTGTTCCCCCTTAAGGTTTGACTCTGAAATAAACAAAAAAAAAAAGTGAAAAGGAAGAAATACTAGAGGTACTTTAATCTATACTTTAGAATATTATTAGAAAAAAAGGTTTTTCACCTATTTGCAGAATATATTGGAATACCAGCAGAAAGTGAGAGAAAACAGACAACAATGACTTCCACCATAAAGACACTTATACTTAACGGGAAGTCATTCAGCACTTTGGTATTTTAAGAAGCTGCACTGTTTCCATTGTTCTTCATTCATTTTTTCGTGTTTATATTTCATAATCAGAATATACCTGTTGCAGTTCTTGGAAACACTTTTTGACAAGAGAAAGGGCTCGGAACAAAGGTGTCTTCTCCTCTTGAGGCTTTGTTTTATTCTCTAAAAAGATTCCAGATTTCCCACTCCAAGACTTTCCTTTACATTTTATAGACCCTAGTTAGAATACATGATCACCTCTAGACCTAAAGCTGATAAAGAAAAAAGGGACTACTGTACTTTTAATCAAGGCTAGTACATTCCTTCATGTCAGGGTTTTGATCAAGCTCTCTGATATCAAGTGATTTTCATTTGCTGCAAAATTAAGATTTAGTTCATTAGGCAAGAAAGGTGGGGAAATGTCTATGAAGAGGTAGTGAAGAGAGTCTACCACACATGTATATTTACACATATTTCCCCACCCTCTTTTATTTTATAAATGCAGGATGGAGATATTAGATCAAGACAGTAGACTGAGAACAGACACTAAAATCTTTAAAAATGACAGAAAAGATAGTGGTGTATGTTTAATACACAGCTTTTTTCTTAGTATCTGTATAGGATTGGACATTGGAATCAGACATACCAGGGTTGAAATGCTAATTCTAACACTATTATCCAGGTGACTTAAAACAATTAATCCAATTTCTCAAACTCAGTTTCTACTTCTATAAAATGGAAATAGTAATTATACTTAGCAGGAGCATCATGAATAGAACACTATACATATCCTTAAAATCTGTTATTACTATTATTGAAGGAGTTTGCTCAGTGAGTTCTAGTGTGAAACTGAAACTGTGATCAATTTGCTGTCAGCAGGAAAGTTGGGCATGGTTAACTATCTTACATGTGACACTAGACTGTGAGGCACACAGCCTGCATGTAGAAGTAATTCTGGTCATCAAGGTGGAAAAAGTTACCACTCAGACCACATTTGGAAGCAAAAGGTCTATCCTCCAAGTACATCCAGTCATTTGAATAGAGCCTCTTCCTTTTTGGGGTGATTTTGTAACTATCTGATAAACTTCAATCATGTCTTCATTACTTTGTCCTTAGCCTGCACTGTAGCCAATAAGATTTAACTCCTCTGTTCTTGACCTTGATCCCACTAAAATCAATATAAGCTTAGTCTCTTTTCCTGGAATGCAAGAAATATTTGAGTTTTAATTCTTATCTTCTTGCAACTGACCTGCAAACAAACCCTTTCTTTTTTCAAAATGATACTGTCATAATTGGCTAATGTGCAGCAGACAGCAAGTTCCTTTATTATATCAAGGAGAGGACCAAGAAATGAATTTTATACTACATTTTTAAGGACTAGGTAGAAAGAAGAGAGTCAAGAGGAAAATAGTATAAATTAGAATCACAAAAACCATAAACAGACTTTCAAGAAGGATGTATTATTAGAGATTCTTTCATTTTCCACCAATAAAAATCCATCTCACAAGGCTTAAAGTTGGACTGCATTAGTTTATATAGCTGGAAAGTCTGATTTTTAGGTACAGCTGAAAGCCACCTCTAGTTTCTGCTTTGCTCTGAATTACTTTTCAAGCAAGTTGTCCTCACATGTAGATAAAAAATGGTCACTAGAAGTGTTAGATTTATAATCCTTATAACCATTCACTTCCTAAAAATATTCATTAAAGTTCCATTTTGAAAAACCTAGGAAAGTTTTTTAGTTGACTTGGCATAAATTATATTTCTATTTCTGAACCATCCACAGCATTGAAGGGGGTGGTCATTATTCTGAATGGTCAGGTTTGGATCATTACTCCTGGACCTAAGGAGGTAGAGTCAGCCTGTTTAAACCAAATAGACTAAGTAAGAAAGAAGGGTGACTCCCCAAAGAGATGCTGGCAAACAAAAATAAAATGTATCATCACAGAGGAAGAGGTCAATGTGTCAAGAGCTACAGAGAAATGAAATGATGGAAGTAGAAAGTATACATTAGAATTAGCACTGGTTTGTTCTGATTCAAAGGAGAACAATTTCTGTGATTAGACTACACTGGGTTGAAGAAAGACTTGGAGGTAAAGTGCAAACTAGATGAATGGATAAACTATGTTAGGAATGTGACTGTGAAGGAAAGGACTTTTATTGAAGATGGAATATATTTACAAAGTAAAAGGCAAAAGCCAATGTAAAGAGGAAAGTAGAACATAGGGAGGAAGATTAAATGATGGTCCTCAGCGTCTGAGAAGTTATGAGGGATTGATATTAAAATATGTAATAAAGTTGAGTGAGATAAGATATTTCCTATCCTAAACTGAGAATTATTCCCTCATAGCTTGTAACTTTTGTGGACTGAAATACATATTACTAAAATGGAAGAATGGGTGGATCATGGAATTGCTTATGTAATGATAAACATTTGAAACAAATGTTGTCGAGATAAAAAAGATCAGAGTACAAACACACAGATATATATCTAAGATATATGTAAAGTCCTTCTGAAATTGAAGATGACTTATTTTTATAGACATCAGCACATAGAATTGTATTGCTATGGCAATGGTGCCAGGAAGATGGCCAACGACCCAGAGGTGAAGAGAAGAGGCTTTATTCATTTCCACCATGTACTCAGTGGGATAGTTCCTGAAAGACTGAGCCCCGAATATGAGTGGAGAGTGGGTTTTATAGTGTTCCCTGATAACTGGGGAGCTTGATGCTATGCAAAAACCACGTAACTCATGATCCCTGATCAAGGTAGGTTGTGGTAAGGTCATCCTGATTCTACACCTGGCATTACATGGACAGTGGGGCTGGGAAAGCTCCTCATTCTTGAACTGTTCTAACTTTAGTACTTTTTTCTTGTCAGTATAACTTTTTTCCTAACAGAAATGACTAATTTCAAAACAGTGCCAAGTTGGGGCACAAGTCACTGTTGGTGGATTCTCATTCACGTACTCACAATTACAAGACAGAACCTAGGTTCAGATACAATGACAATGGGCTTTATGAACAAAGGGAAGATTAGGAAAAAGAAAATTTTTCTAAGGCCACAAATGGCCAGCTCTACTACCTCAGACAGTGTCTTCACTGACCAGTAGTACAAAACAAAGATTGCTCCTATAAAACGGTGATGTGCCTTCAGTGAAGGTCTGGTGGCACACCAGTAAAAGTGGACCAGGTTCCAACTCAGAGTGGCAGTTGGAGGTGCTCATAAGTGGGTTGCTGAGGTAACATCACAGAAGCCCACAGCAACAGTCTGAAGATTGGGCTCAATTACTATCAGACGCTGAACTAGACAATATTATGGTACCAGGAGGTACCGTATAATCAAAAGTGCTGGATAGCTCTCAGAGGTGACCAGACACAGGTCAGCAGTGTCAGTCACAGGTAAACAGTGCTGGTCAGCACCAGCCACCAGGTGGCAGTGCCAAAGATACCAATGTTACAGGTCTTTGAGAGCTCTTGGGATAAGTCAAGAGCAAATAGCTCTTAGAGACACTGGGCCCTGGCCAATAGCGCTCTTTACAGGTGATGACAGAGGCAGGGCCAGTTGGCCGGTGCAGTGGTCAGGTTTCTGTAAAGGTCTGCAGAAGTCTCAAAGTTCCTATGAATTTATGAAAAGTCTGGTGACTAAGTCTTTAGACATCTACACAATTCAGTTCTTCAGAAGCCATTTGATGAATAAATCAAGCTGGCTACTCCTCTGACATATTCTCATCAGGATCCCTACATTTCAAGACTGATAGTACTATTTACAGTCCTGGTTGTTTAGTTGGTAACAGTCAAGCACCAGTCAGATTGGCCCATTTTCAATCCTCAACTGTCTCAAAAAAACTTTGAATGGCACCTGTATTAACTTAAACCTAACTGGTCTGTTCACAATCCCTACACCGTATTCAAAAGTAAAGTCAAGGACACCTATCCAGACCAGACTTACACTGAGGATGGGGCAGGCTCCTCAAAGGTGGGCTTAGGGAAGCCACAACTAGGGCTGCCTCAGTGGTGACAGATGCTTCATGCAACCAGTGTGTTTTAGCAAGTCTGGGTATGGCAGTGCAGGGATGTTCCCTTCTCTCCCCAGAAAAGCTAGGACACAGTCCAACTGGCCAGAGTGCAAGTCAATGCTCAGAACCCACTAGACTGGCCTGGAGCACCACACACCTCTCTTTTGACGGGTGCTGATCTGGGAAAGACTCGTCACCAGAGTTCCAGGACTAGCTTGCACTGGGCTGGGGTGAGGAAAACACCAGTGCAGCTGGGTGTTCAGGATGCTCTGACAGTTTGTCTCTGGATTTCCAGGACTTAATTAGATCAGCTTCTAAAAAATAAATTAGCAGATGTTACCACACCCATGATTGCTGAGGTAACTGTAATGAAAAACTTAAAGGGAATTTTAAGTTTTTTTGACATGACCATCAAGAAGTAATAGATTAAGGTCTTTTTAAATATTGACTGCTAAGTCAATTTGTTTCTGTGCAAAGACTATCAGTGCCCAGTTGAACCACCATTGTATCAGGGTCACATATTGTATATATATATATATATATATATATATATATATATATATATATATATATATATATAAGTTTTGCTTCTGTTACTTTGTGAATGCAGAAGAAAATAGTATTTAAATTATTTTAATATTATTTTAACATAGTTAAAAAGTAATTGTGAGTCACACTTTAATTAATAGTAACTTCCAATAAATAGTACTTGCATAACAAATGAGGAAAAGAACAAACCTCCATATTTAGAGCAGTTTTTTGAACTTTTTAATAAAATATTTAAGACCTGTAAGTATCTTGCTTTTAAATTTTTATAGAAATGATTTTATTTCATATTTTTTATTCTGTAATCTTTTTATATTTAATATTACTTTGTGAGATTCAACTAGTTAATAAATGCAGCACATCTAAGTTCTTTCATTTTCATTGTTTTACAATTTTATGACTATATTGCATGTATTTATCCATTCTCATTTTAGAAGAGTTATCCATAGATATTTTAAGTCTTTTGATTTTATTAATTTTCCCCAGTTTTATTGAGAATATTCTGAAGAATA
This sequence comes from Uropsilus gracilis, assembly GCA_004024945.1. Classification (NCBI taxonomy): domain Eukaryota; kingdom Metazoa; phylum Chordata; class Mammalia; order Eulipotyphla; family Talpidae; genus Uropsilus; species Uropsilus gracilis. The sequence continues at coordinate 14,250 of PVHY01023179.1, read as the reverse complement.
CTTTGAAATCTTACCTAGTTAGTATCCACCCTCCCCCAAAAAATATTAAGTTGTCGATAAAGAAACCCTTGAAAAGACAACAATTTATCTAAAGAATATATTAAGCTTAATAGTGGATAGTAGTTATAAGCCTCTCTCCCAAAGTTTTTATTTCTTTTTTGTTTGATTTATTTTTTTTTAATTTGGCTATGGAGAAAGTGAAGAGAATAAAGCATTACTTTCCAAATGCTTCTCATTTGGATTTGCAAATTAACCACTTTTGGAGAGAAGGTTTATTCTGTTTTGTCTCCATGCTCATTAATAAACAATGCTTATATTTCCATTCATATAAGTGTGAAAGACATTCTTTTAATTTTGTAGTTACTAATGTATTTGCTTTGCTTTTAACTGATCCCGAATAACCTAAGGCAGATATTACTCCTACTTTAAGGGTAATCCTATAGAGGTATAGTAACTTAATATCTACCCATCTGCCATGGTTCATTAATAAACTTGCAAATGAACTAGAGTATTGTTCAATTGAACACCATTTCAAACAGGTACTAGTATACTGGACAGTAGTATTCTTTTACATTCCTAAATTTAACAGGTAAATTAATTCATTTATAGACTTACTCATTAAATAATTATTGGTGTCTCTATGTGTATCAAGCATTATGCTACACACAGGAATTCTTTTGCAAAATGTCTTCCTAAACTTTTTGTAGAATTAAAAGCCTTTCAAATTCTCCTCTGATATGTATTCCTTCATCCCTGTATTACCCTATCTTCTAACACACAAATGCCCATTCAGATACTGTGGGCATAAATACTTTTAATTAAATATGTAAGAAAACAATAGAACTCATTATTCATATTTTGAGAGGTTCAATTTTATAAGTGATATCCATCATTTCTTCAATTTAACACATGGTTCACTGCTGAGTATGGTCTCACTACAACCCTACTTAAAGATACAGATGGAAAGGAGTTATAATCCACAGGATAATAAACCATAACAGACTCATTTTTCACAAAGAGATATGTAATATATGTGGAACTGACTGCTTGATTAAACTGGTGAAAATTCACCCAGGATATCTTACAGAAGGAGATGTATGATATTCTCCTTAAACACAGCTTTGTCTGAAACTCATCTGTTTTAACCTTATTACAATAATTTCTTAACATTTGTACTATATTCAGAATGACTACTATTTAAAAAGGGAGAAAAGAAGCAGTATTAAACATTACTAGAATTAAAATTCAATAACTATAGGAAAAGGCATTTTCTAAAATATCTTTGTTAATTTTGGACTATATAATATGAACAGAGCTAAGCAAACTAATTTACGCAAATTAATTTAAACTAAATAGTTAAAATAATTTAAATAGTTTAAAACAAAATGAAAATAAAATTAATATCATGGCCTGAAATATAGAATAACTAGGATAAATAAATGAGTAATTCACATAGTACCTTTAACTACAGCATTTGCTATGCAAAGATATGTATTTGAGTGTCTGCAATTTGAGTGTTTTGCCTGGTAATATCATTTCATTTTTGGCAAGTACTGAACAAAGATAAAGATACTTCTTTTGAGAGTGAAAAACTTACATTGGAACAAAGATAGCCTCTTCAATAAATGGTGCTGGGAAAATTGGACTAAGACATGCAAAAAAATGGACCAAGACAACTCCCTCACACCATGTGCAAAAATCAACTCAAAATGGAAAAAAGACTTAGATGTGAGACCTGAAACCATAACATAATACATAGAGGGAAACTTGGGCAAAACCCTCCATGAATTACAATTCACAAATCCCTTTCTGGAAACATCTACAGATTGCAAAAAAATGAAGCAAAACATAAACAGATGGGACTACATCAAACTAAAAAGCTTCTGTCCAGCAAAAGAGACAACAGAAAAAAAACAAAAAGAAGCCCAACCAAATGGGAAAAAATTTCTGCCCTCCACAAGAGTGATAAGGGTTTAATAATGAAGATCCACAAGGAACTCACACAACTAAACAAAAGTAAATCAAGAAGCCCAATCAAAAAATGGGGAGAAGAACTAAAAAGACACTTCTCCAAAGAGGAAATACAAATGGCCAACAGGCACATGAAAAATTGCTCAATGTCACTAGCAACAAGGGAAATATGAATCAAACCATAATGAGATACCACCTTACACCAGTAAGAATGGCCCACATCTAAAGAACGGGTCATAACACGTGCTGGCGAGGATTGGAGAGAAAGGAACACTATTAAACTGCTGGTGGGAATGTAAACTGGTCCAACTACTATGGAAAGCTGTGTGGAGCTCAAATTAATAAAATGGAGCTACCATTTGACCCAGAAAGTGCTCTCTTGGGAATCTACCCAAAAGAGACCTCAATGTGGGTACAAAAGGACACCTGTGCTTGGATGTTTACTGCAGCACTGTCTATAGTTGCAAGGACTTGGAAGCAACCTAAATGCCCCAAAACAGATGACTGGGTGAAAAAAATGCGGTATATATACACTATGAAATATTACTCATCAATTAAAAATGACAAATTTGATGATTTTATGACAACATGGATGTACTTAGAAGAAATCAAACTAGCAAAAACAAGTCAAAAAGTAAAAGACAGAAACCAAATGGTTTCACCAATATATGTGATATAGGGAAAAATAAACAAAAGCCATGAGGAAAAGTCAAAACAAGCTAAGCACCAAACTGAAGCACACAATTTTGGGCAGGGGAGAAGGGGGGGAGTGGGTAGGGAGGGTGGAGGGGGTGAATCCCTGGGATTACAATGATGTGAAATTTATATATAAATAAAAAAAGTTAATAAAATTGAAAAAAATTATATATGAAAAAAAGATACTTCCTTTGATATGTCAAAATCATTCAACATGTGAAATGTATATATATATACACATACATATATACATATATATATATATATATATATATACATATATCACACCAGGATGAATAGAGTTAAACAATCAAAACACACTTTCTCCTACAATATATTGGTTGTTTGACAGAGTTAAACAACCAAAATACACTTCCTTCTACCATATATTGAAAAGCAATGCAGAAACAGAAACTGAAAGTATAGGAAAAACCACAAACTCTTGATTGGTTTGTTTTTTAGAGAGGCAATACATTACATAATGGAATAAGTGTGTGAAGTTTTGCAGGTGCAAATCTGACCAAAGTGGACATCTGATTACATTATAAGAAATTGCCTAGATCACAATGCTGCATGGCATAAAAGTGTTCATTTATAAATATGGCCCAAGTGATTAAAGTAAAGGCAAAAAAAAAAAAAGGCAAAATATATGTATGGGGCGGTGGAGGTGGAGGGTGACAAGTGCAGAGGAAGTAAACTCAAGAAGCTGGTGGTGGGTTGGAGGCAGTGAAGTAGATAGAGGAACTTGCCAAGAAACCTTTGAAAAGTCAGAGAAAATATGAAAATAGTATTGTTTTCAATTAAGACAGAGCTAAAATTGGAAAGTTTGATTCTCAATGTCTATATTTTATAGTGGGTATTAATAAAAAATTGCTTCAAATTGATTTAAGACAGAAAAAACAACTTGGAGAAAGATAAGAGCCTAAAAGTTGTAACTAGCATCTAGATAGGAATTTTTAGTTTAGAAAATCATTACTATTTTATAACTATTATTATTATTATAATTCAGTCAAGCACAATCTATACATATTAGACACTCACTACTTGTAATCTGTATTTCAGAAAATTCTAATTATTATAAATTTTTAACTTTAAAATGCTGTAAAGAATTTCTGTTATATAGAACTTTACAGGTAGCTGAAGATAGAAGAAAAGTGGTGAAAGGGACCGATGCCTAGTCTGTTTATTTGTTGCTGTTTCAGTCCTTTACTATCCCAGTCTATATAATTATGTGAGATTTGACTTAAGGCTAAGACTAGAAGTTAAACAGAATAGGAAAATATGACGGTCAAATCATTAGGGTTCTTCATCTTATTTCTATATTAATGAATAGTCTGCTATGTTTAAGTGCTTTCAGCTAAATTTTCTCTTTAAGTTATAGGAGGAACAGTTCTAGAACTGCCTCAAAAGTATTGGTAGATAGTGAAGGGAAAAAATCTTAAACTATTTCCTAAATTGCTTTTCAGATATCTGTTTTTTTTTGTTTTTTTTTTCTATGCTATCAGGGTCACAGGTTCTCAGGGTCTGGGGTCCAGGGATCTCAGCTGTGGGAGCCAGCCTCAGCCTCCACGTGGGCATGGGGGGGAACTGGGTACCTCTGCCAGGTGTGGGCTGGGGGTGTCCCTCCGCCCCAGCCCAGTATACTCCAACCTCAATCAGACCTGTACTAAGAATGAAAAAAAAGTCTCTCCAGCTGCAGATATAATGAAGAGGAAAGGAAGTAATAAGGGCCCTGGATACACTCACCATTTGGGTAGAACAAGCAGAATGTTCAGAACCACTGAGACAAGAATGTGAGACCTGTAATCGTGGTGACCTGTCACAGATTTCTACCTGCACCATCTTTAGGGCTGGGGAACCAAACCCCTGGTCCACAGTTTTGTACAACATGAGTGAGACTCCCTCCTTAATAACAGCTTTAAATTTTGTTGTGTGGAGGACAAGTTAGTCCTCTACCTTGAGACTGGATTTCATCTGTTTCATCTTCTGCCACACTGCTCCTGATATCCAGTACAGAAGTATCTGGTACAATCTGTGAACTCTGAAAGGAAAAAAGAAACACCAACTGCAAAATTAGTTGCTTTTCCTCGACATTTTATCAATTCTTCCAATTAAAGACTTCATATAAATGCTTTGTAGGAATAACCAAACATTCCTATTTCATTTTACTAGAATGTAATATTGTGTATTAAAAGAAAAGCAGTAATCAGAGTCTATTTATTGCATTCACAAGTTAAACACATTAGTTCAACATGTCATCATATCTTCCTACTAACAAAGTAATATGTTAAGAATATCATTCCAGATGTACATTAATCTTTGAACTATACAATACTTTCTGGAAATATAGTTTGAGACCACAGCATAGTGAAATCACACCTTTAAAAATGCTGGTTTTTAGAATCACCTTCCATGCTTGTTGTGGAAAGAAAAACGATTTTATCTTAATTGAGGGAATTAAGGGTTAATTTTATGAATAAGTGGCAAAGTAACTTTTGCACTCATGTGGATATATTTTTAAAAGAATAATAATAGAATATTGCTATAATTCACTTTAGTCAACTTAATGGGGAGTTCATATAGCTATTTTAATTGCCTCCCCTTTCTATAAAATATCATTGGAGTTGTATATTTATTTAAACATAAATCTGCTAATTAACTTGGAAATTGTATTTTCAGGATAATATAAAGTTACCCTAAAACTCAGTGTTTATTGTACTTAGGGTAAGAGCTCTGGTTTTAGAAAGGAACATTTATCTCTAATTCGTAGTAACTCTTCTCAAATAATTTACCTATCCATGGTCACTTTCTACAACTGAACCAAATGAGTCAGCATAATAATCAACATGTCTGTCCCTTTCCGTTTGCCATTTTTTTTATCTTTTTGAAATGCACATTTTTTCCTTCTTCTAAGAAAGTTAACTTGTCCAGTTTACTTTTTGGCTTTAACATGTAATTATTTCTGACCTCAGTAGGCTCTTCTGCTTCAATTACTTCTGATTGCCATTTTTTATCTTCATTCCCATTTTCCTGAAATGGAAACTGTGTTAATAAGTGGTATCCAAAAAGAGTCAGAGATTAAACCAACATTTTATACTCTGCTATAATGTGCTTTTTATTTAAAAAAATTCTCATAATGAATAAACATCATATCAAACAAAATCACACAAAGTAGCTGTGTTAATAAATCCAAACAGTAACAGGTATTTTTTATGTAAGGAATGCCAACAAATGGAAGAAGGCTACTGTGATCCAACTACTAGTAGTCCCCCTTTTTCTGCATTTTTGCCCAAACCTGATGCAAAATACTTGAAGTAAAAAGAGAAATAATCAGTGATAGAATATGATGCTGCATTTCAATTTTTCTAAGAATGCGAACTCTCAAATCATTTTATAAATGACTAGAAATTTATATAGGTTATGTACCTGAGTAGATGTGAGTTCCTCTTTAGATGTTGATGCACTCATCTAGACCACTAAAAGATATCACCAGTTGTAGGGAAAGGTATTACCAGATCAGTACTAATAACAAAAAGACATTACTAAAAAACAAAAAGTACCAAGAAAGACCAAATCTTCCTCTACTCCCACCACAACCCCTCCCCACCATTCTATTGAATAGTAGTAAGTTCTCAACTGCCAATTTTTTCAAACTGCATTACTGTTACTACTGCAGTTACAGACCAAAATTAGATTGGTGCTAGACTAGTGCTAAAGAAGGCAGGAAAACTCACCATAGTGATCATCACCTATTATCAGTGAAAGAAACAACCAGCAACATTAATGCAAATAGAATTTTTAAAAACATTATTATCATCTAAAGAAACACCAAGTGGAAATTTGATGGTTACCTAATTCATATGAGAAAGGCAGACGGATATTAGAGTAACAATTATGCTAAAAAGCAATTTTTGGAGGGGGGGTTTGAAGAGTATGATTTATTTATTCATTTTAAAGAATTAAAATAATTAATATCCCCACTTCAATGCAGATGACTACAGACTCAATCACGGATTATCAGTCACTGCCTTGCCAAAAATCATTTTAAAATTTGTGTATATTTTAGTTAGGTTTCATGTAAAAAAGTAAATTTTATATACTTGGTGCCTAGAGGGGCAGTTATAGTTTAGATAATACTTAGTTTGAGGTGGTATAACATTTACAATAGTCAATATTCTTTTTAACAACTTAGCACATGTACTAGCTGAATAAACCAAAAGTACAAAAGATTCCAACATTGAAAAATAGCTGCCTCAAAACCTTTAATTCTGTGAATTGTAGCAAAAAAACAGATATTATTTAATTAGTGTTTTTAAACAGGTAACTAGATGAGCAAACACTGGAAGTCTGTTGGGGGAGGAAAGAATGAAGGTAAATTGTGTACATTAAGAGATACCCCTCATTGCAATCCTAGGCTATGGCAGACTTTATCACTACCCTAACCACATCCCTTTGCCATATGAAATACAAGGATAATCAGACCTTGTTTTCCACCCTAAAGGATCTTTGTGACTTCATGATTATGATGATTGTAGGAATAAAGTAGATGGTAAGCCTACTAAAATATCAATCATCTTCACATAATAAAAGGAATCCACATGTGATGGCCAAAAAAAACAACTATATTCACCACAGTAAAGTGTTGTGACCTCTCATCCAGTTTCCAGACCTAAGCCCCTTAAATGAAAGGAAGGCTAGATGCCCTTAGGGAAGGATTCTGAAGCACTGTCATTAATATATCCTGAAAATTTTCCTCCAAGTCTTCTCCATGGGAATTTGTGGCCAGTTCCTAAAATGACAGTGTGCTAGTGATACAGGGCCAGAACCGGCATCAACTATGGTGATCTCACTTGCTCTTACACCACCACAGCTGGGTCTATGAAATAGCTCACCAATTTTTTATATGAACCCACCCCCATCAAAAAAAAAATGCACCAATCATTGCAAAGCTATGAGCTGATTGGCATTGAAATGGTCCAGCCGGGCATAGGAGTGAAAAATGAGCCAATCAGATTCTAAAGTGGGGCACCCTGAGAGTAGATATAAGCAAGGTCAGCTGGAGCTGGGGGAGCTGTGCTCCAGCCTCTGAGAAGTGTTCCAGAGAGAAGCCTCCATTCCCATCCTCTGAAGAAGGAAGAAGGATCAGTAGCCATGTGCAGTGACTGACCACCAAGGAAGAGAAATCAAAAGACTTTTGCAGAGACTGGGCCTCCAATCCAGTCTCTGACATCACCTGAGAGGATTAACGAAGGCCCTGGGCCTGGTGTCTCTAAGGACTGTTTTGTTTTTGATGCATTACAACAACTCACAAAAAGCTGTTAACACTGATGTCTGCGACACCACTTCTGGGTAAGCAGCAGTGGCCATCATTACTGGCCAATATTGTCCATCACTCCTGTTGACCAGGATCGGCACTCTGGTTGTCTGTTGGACACTAACTGGGTGAGATAGCTGGCCCCTTGTGGCTACATTAAGCTCTTTGTTTTCCCAAATCAATGTTTGTTGGAGCCTGAGGTCTATTGCAATTGTGCATGCAGCTGAGAACCCACTTTGTTTGGCTACAGCCCTTGATATTTGTCTCCCACCTTTGCACCCAGTTTCACTAGGGAAAAAGAAATAAACAGGTTCCTTAGAGATTTCCCAACACTGGAACCAAAACAATGTTAATTACTGGGAACCCAAAATGCCGTTGCAGTTCACCTGTGTGAGGGCTTGTGATAGACAAGTAGGAGGAGGTAGAGTTTTAACTCAAGTCTGAATTACAGTGTACTTAGAGGGTCCAGTGAAGCATGCTGTGGTGTTCTTATTAGTTCCTGTATGTGTAATTATAATAGATACCATAACTGTGTAGAATAGAATGATTCTCTGCTCCCGGAATAAGAACCATTATAATATTAAGGACCAAGTTGAAAGTCTTGGAAGCTCCCTTCTCCTAATTGGATACCTATTTGGGGGCACTAAAGGGAGACTTCAAGGCTGAATAAAGACAAGAAACCTGTTTCTCCTGTCTGTCTCATAACCGCTTCCTGTAGTCTTTTTCATTCATATATGCTTCACCCCAGCAAAGCAACTTCATCCTGGTAGTAGCAGGGTCTTTCTGTTAAAAGTCAAATCCATTTTGTAGTTTTTCTACAGTTCTGTAGTTTTATTGACTCAAAGATACCAACATTAGCTAGTGTTCCTGCCATAGTATGACCCATGGTCCCACAGCAGTAAGCACAATGAAAAATGTGCTTTAAAGTACTTAAGTTTTTAAGAAAGGATCAAAGTCAAGGAATAGTCTACAACTGGGGTATAACTTTAATAGCCAATTACTTTTAACCATACACACTGAGCCTTGGTGCTGTAGGATGAAGACATGTGCTCAGTGCCCAAGGAGTAGTACTGACAGCCTAAAGTGTGGTTAAGAAAGGCAGGGAGGTCTTCCAGATACACTTTATGGACTCAGCCTCCAATCTCTATCTTCATATATATTAGATTCTTCTGTTTTGTTTATTGCTGATAATTCCTTTAAGTTATATCCAAGTTAGCTGAAGAAACATTGCTCTAATAACTCAGTCATACTGCAAATTACAGCTTCATCATTATTCATATTATATATACCTGATATGAAAAAAGATTGAATGGATCCTAAATCCAGGCACATTATCACAAGATTATTTCCATACTATGTTTGCCAGTGGGAAAAAGAGCTATTAGAATCTTGAATTACAATGAAAATTGTTTTAAATTTACTACCCACTTGTGTGAACTAAGTTCTCATTAATAATGACTACCAGGCTGGGCATGGTGGTGCATGCCTGTAGGTAGCAGCCTAGGAAGCCGTGGCCGGGGCCAGGAATCACAGTTTGCGTCCCACCAGGGGCATATAGCGAGACCTAGTCCCAAAAAAATAGCTGGGCGTGGTGGCGTTTGCCTGTAATCCTAGCTACCTGGAAAGCTGAGACTGGGGATTGTTGAGTCTGTGGTAACCTGTGCAACATGATCCTGCGGTTCCACAGGCAAATAGTGAGACCTAGTCTCAAAAAAATACTAATAATAATAATGACTACCAAAAATTTGAATTTAAAATAAAATTTATTTTTCACTTATTGTACAATATTGACCATGTTTGCATACATGTATTGTATGCTTTTTCCCCACCCCAACCCCTCTCCCCCTTCCCCCCTCTGGTCACTCTTAACTCCTCTCTCTACAAGCTGTTGGTCTATGTTTGGCCTGCTGGTCTTTTTTTTTTCTAGAACTATGTCCTTTTTTTCTTGGGTATGGATTTGCACTCCTGGACAGCAACAGATGAGGTTGCTCAGATCTCCAGGATAGCTGAGGCAGATAGGTAGGCCAACCACATTGGGAACTTGTTGTCAGGCAGATATGTGGTGTGTTTCTCCAGGATCCTTTCTGTCACTTCTTGCTGGTTCTGTGCCATACAGTTCTGATATCTGGGTTTGGGAATCCCAACTCCCAACCGATGGTGGTGAGGTATTCACTGCTGGGACAGACGTCCCCTAGTGGTTGTCCAGCTCCTCTCCTCTCTCTTGTTAGCAGTTCTACTGTGGGGCCACAGCTACTTGCACTGGCTTTCTTCCCCCCTTGATTGGTAAAGGAGGGAGCCTCTTTCATGTTGCACATTACTGTGGGCCCTGGGTTTGATTCCCCAGTGCCAGAGATGATGCATGTAGAAATCTGTGACAGGTTACCTCAGTCACTGGTATCACCTTCCTGTCTCAGTGGTTCTCAACACAGTGCTTGTCCCACCCATGTGGTGAGTGTATCCAGGCCCGTTATTACTTCCTTTCCTCTACATTACATTTGCAGCTTGAGAGACTGGATTTTTCATTCCTAGTGCAGGTCCATTGAGGTTGGAGTAAACCGGGGGGGGGAACCCCCCAACTTGCGCCCCAGCAGAGATGCCTATTACTGCAGAAACAATCAGATGTTTCATTAAATTTAGAAGACTTTTATTTGGAAGTTGATACAAATTTATTATCATTTTTAACATGTTCTTATTTTTACAATAATTATATAATTAAAGACAACAAAAAATGTTTAGCAAGTACCACTTGGTAAAAATTATCACTAAACCCCTTTAACTTATCCCAGTATTCTGTAAAAATTTCAAGTGTGTGCATATGAACTATGTAAATACATCTTTCTAGTGAGGTGGTTAATATCAGGTTCTCAAAGCTAAAGAACCAGGAATTTCAAAAGTTCCTTTAAAACTTAATCTCTAAAGAAGTGATGATACATTTAATCCTTTAGGCTAAAGATCCTTTAAGCTAAGGATTACATGTACTCCAATGAAACACCTAGGGGTCCATGATCACAGGTAGGAAGAACGAAAGCATTTACAAATAAAACTAGGAGAACTTTTGTCTCTTTAGCTCCCTCTTTTGGGAATCCTGCTGTTGCTCTCTCCTGAGTTCAACTAGTATAGTAAGATGATTCTTGGATCTATTATAAGCATATTATAAATATATATGCTGCCTCTCTCAGGTCAGCAGAAGACCAAATAGAAACGAGGATGGAGTCCAGGGAAGAGTAACTATAAATGGGGCAAAAACTACAGATTTCAAATGCTCACAAGTGATCCAGTTAGGTTCACAGAGTAGCTGTTTTGGGATCTACAACCAAAACTTGAAAGTTATTAAAATGAAGCATACATTTGCTCAGATCTTCTTCCCTGTATTTCTAAGCTATTTTGTACATATCTAGACTTCTCATGGGTAAGTATGTGTGTGTGCCTCTCTCTCTGTGGGTATATATATATATATATATGTATGTATATGTATATATATATGTATGTATATGTATATATGTATATATATACATGTATGTGTATATAGGCTCCCTTGGGGTCTAGCAGGGGTCACTGAACCATGCTGTCATTATTTGATACATTTTCAACTACTAGCAAGTTAAGAGTCTCTGAGAGGTAGACTTGAATTTTTTTCTTAAAATAGTGCCTAAAATATAAAACACACTCAGTATTTTCTCAACTAATGATACAGACCAAAATTTTCATTTAATCCTAAAGGATTAAATGTATCATCACTTCTTTAGAGATTAAGATTAAGTTTTAGAGACTAAGATTAAGTTTTAAATTTAAATTCAGTTTTCATTAAAAGGTTATATATCAGAAAAAGCTATTTCCCCTGTAAATTAATAAATTAACTTCTGGTGTAAACAGTGTGAAGTTGGGTACCTTATAATCACAATTTTCACCAGAATTTTATCACCTTAGATCACCTTTGTTTATACTAAACAAAGATGTTCCATACCTACCTACAGATAAGACATATATTGACAACTAATGTATTCCTACTGTTAAGAAAAGAAATGAATCATCTTTTTGCTACCTTTCTGCCTGATGCTACTTTCAGCAAAAACTGACTTAACTTGTAATAAACCTTAGAGAATAATAAAATTATCACCATTACACACAGGGCTTAGAGTTTATGCTGTAATTTACATGATCTCATTTGATCACAAGAATCTTGAGCTACATCTGTACTGTAGAAATGAAGACATCTTAGCTCAAAAAATGTAAACCACTTGTTTAATGTTTAGCATAACTAAAACTAGAAGCCTTCAGGTCTTCTGATACTTACCCTAGTGTTGTTGTTTCCCACTGTATGAATAATAAATGAAGTAATTTCACAAATTTCTTAAGATTATGATGCTACACAAAAGTAAAGAATGTTGCTGTCCCTCAATCAAGAAAATCAACATATAAGTACATTACTAAGATCTACTGATTTAACACCTTTTCTAGAATAACTGGTTTATAAATCATGTTTCATTTACTTGAGTTCATTCCGCATTCAACTATGCATATTTCTTGACTACGCATATAGGTTCCTGTTTGGTTTCCTAAAGCATTGGTTCAAAGTTCTTTTGAACATTGTCTTTTTCTGTTTACCACATAGCTCTGGGGGGAAAGTCGGATTTTTAAATCTGTGAACCATGTTATCTTTAATTTTGTCTCGCAGGCACTCTTCACCACCACCAGGGGGCAAACGACTACCAGCTGGCTTCTTAGTAATACATTCTACACAGGGCTGTACAGTACAGGGACCCTCAGTATTTGATCCTTCATGGAAACTCCCTGCTAATTATTTCAACCACAGGGCCCCAGGGACAGAACAAAGGCTCAGCACAGAGGGCTCTAGCGGCACTTAACCATTCAGCAGCCAGAAAGAGTTCATGACAGCACTGTCAATTTAAAAGAAGCAATGAGAGCCAAGAGAGTTGGAGTGACAAACAGGATGAAGTGGGCTTTAAAAATTGCTAGTCTTGAATGTGTTTTCTACAGCTTTAATCTGATTGTATGGTAATATTTACCATCTCATCCACTCAAATTGATGTTTGCCTACTCTCTCTGTGTAAATAATCAGTGGTATTTTATATTGTATAGTGATATTGTATAGTAGGATCTTCCCCCTTTTAGGTTCTGATTTTTCCATTACATCCTTGCTTATGTTCAGCTGATGGTTTATCTTTTAGAAAGTTATTTCTTTAAAAATTTGCTCTACATTTCACATGTGTAAGAAATAAAAATCTAGAGTGGAAGAAATAATCTCAACGAGCAAATCATGTTTAAGAGAATTTCTTCACAACAGGAAGCAAGTGGGAGGTAAACAGCAGGATGGACCCCTTACAAGTCTGTGAGCCTAGCTTCCACGGTTTCCCATCTCGCTCAGCCTCTCAATCGCAGGAAAAACGAACACTCAGGGGCCTGGGTAACAGAAAGTACCAGGACACCATGAGCTTCCCAGGCTATGAAATTGAAAATCTTGTTTTCCTTCAAAAAGTCTAATCATAAAACCTGAACTCTGAAACAGAAGTGGGGGGAAAGCTCAGAAAGCCTCTAAGAACCAGGTCGTAGGACGATAAACTCTTCTGTTCGCGCCAGGAAAGTCACGCGCAGGGAACGCGTTTAAACCCCGCGAAACCCTCTCATCAGAAAACGTGTTTGACTCGGAATTTCCACCTCAGATTCTTTCCACTAAAGATGGTTAAGCACTGCTCTTCACCTCATAAAATGGTTGTCAGGAGAGGGGACTCCAGCCGCTCCACCCTCCATCCCACTCTGCAGTCTCCCGCGCAAGACAAGCGCGCCGTTCCCGAGCCCAGGAGGAAACCCAGGCGGGGGCGGCGGCCCGGGGCGCACACACCTCGCCAGCTTCCGGCAACTCACGGGTTACGGCGAGGCGGCGGCGCGCGCCGAGGGGAGAGGCGGTTGCTGACAGGTGGCGCCTGCGCACTGGGAACGCTCATTGTGCCCCGCAGCTGCCGAACAGCCCGCCCGCCCGCCAGCCGCCCGCTCGGCGCGTCAGTCTGCGAGAGTCCAGTGTTGGGTGCGGAGCTTGTGGCCGTTCCCGCAGCCTCCTCCTCCTTCCCGTTCCCTTCACCCCCACCCCACACCCCTTGCCCCATTCCGTCACCCTCCCGTCCCCCACACTCAGGACAAGAATGCCCTGCCCGGAACAACCCAGCAGCACCTAGATGGCTTTGGTCACGGTCCAGCGGTCGCCTACCCCCAGCACCACCTCCAGCCCCTGCGCCTCGGTGAGTCCCTCCTGG
>PVHY01023178.1:0-21359 GCA_004024945.1 Uropsilus gracilis | reverse complement strand
CATTTTTTCATATGTCTATTAGCCATCTGTATCTCCTCTTTGGTGAAGTGTCTTTTTAGTTCTTCTCCCCATTTTTTGATTGGGTTTTTTGCTTTGTTTTTGTTGAGCTGTAGGAGCTCTTTGTGGATCTTTGTTATCAGACCCTTGTCACTTGTCTGCATGGCAAAAATTTTCTCCCAGTTGGTTGGGTTTCTTTTTGCTTTGTTTATTGTCTCTTTTGATGAACAGAAACATTTTAGTTTTATATAGTCCCAGTTGTTTATGCTTTCCTTCATTTTTTTGCTGGCCATTGTTGTTTCCCCAAATGGATTTCTGAGGTGAAATTCGTGAAGGGTTTTGCCCAAGTTTTCTTCTATGTATTTTATGGTTGCAGGTCTCACTTCCAGGTCCTTTAACCATTTTGAGTTAATTTTTGTACAGGGTGTGAGGGTGTTATCCTGGTCCATTTTTTTACAAGTTTTGATCCAGTTTTCCCAGCACCATTTACTGAAGAGGCTATCCTTGTTCCAGGATAGCCTTTGTTTTTTGCCCCTTTGTCAAAGATTAATTGACTGTATATGTGTGGTTTTATTTTCGGATATTCAATTCTGATCCATTGGTCTGTTTGTCTGTTTTTGTACCAGTACCACGCTGTTTTGAGTATTATGGCTTTGTAGTACAGTTTGAAGTCTGGAATAGTAATACCTCCATTCTCTCTTCTGTTTGTCAAAAGGGTTTTGGCTATTCGGGGTCTTTTGTTGTTCCATATGAATTTCAGCAATTTTTGTTCTATCTCTTTAAAATATATCATTGGGATCTTTATTGGAATTGCATTGAATCTATAGATGGCCTTTGGTAGTATAGCCATTTTGATGATGTTGATTTTTCCGATCCATGTACAAGGAATGTCTTTCCATTTTTTTACATCATCTTCTATTTTGTTTGTTTTCTTTTTGAAGAAACATCTTTTGGTTTTGTTTATTTTCTCAGTTGTTTGTTTGCTTGTTTCCAGTTCATTTATTTGTGCTTTTGTTTTTTATTATTTCTTGTCTTCTGCTGGACTTTGGGGTTCTTTGTTGTTCTTTTTCAAATTCTTTGAGCTGGGAGGTTAGATTATTTCTCTGGAATGCTTCTAACTTTTTAAGATGAGCCTGTGTTGCTACGAACTTTCCTCTTAATACTGCCTTTGCTGAGTCCCATACATTTTGGAATGTTGTTCCATCTTTGTCATTTGTTTCAATGAAAGTTTTAATTTCTTCTTTCATTTCCTCCTCTAGCCATCAGTCTTCCAGTAGCCTGTTGTTCAGTCTCCATGTATTGTACCCGCTTTTTCTTTTTCTTGTTTATTTCTAGTTTATTTATGATCAGAAAAAAATGTTGAATTTATTTTTATCTTTGTGTATTTGTTCATGTTTGCCTTATGACCTAGTATATGGTCAGTTTTGAAGTACGATCCATGTGCATTTGGGGAAAAAAGTGTATTCTTTTCCTTGGGGGTGCAGTGTCCTGTAGATATCTATTAGGTCTATTTGGTCTAGATCTTCCTTAAAGGCTTTTGTGTCCTTATGTAGTTTCTGTCTCATTCATCTGTCCTTTGGTGAGAGTAGAGTGTAAAGTCTCCTGCTATGTATGTATTTTCATTGATATTTGCTTTCAGTTCTACTAGTAGTTGTCTTATGAATTTTGGTGCTCTCTCATTTGGTGAATATATGTTTATAATTTTAATGCCTTTCTCCTAATCAATCTAATTTTAACTTGATTCTTTGAATAACCCAAGAAGAAGTCAAAGGGGCAAGACAAAATTTCCTCTTCTCCCCAACAGAATCATAATCTACTCCCACCGAGTTGTTGGGAGAATTAAATTTGATAATAGATATAAAAATGCTTGATTTATTCAGATAAGGAAGCAGATCTTAACATCCAGAAATATAGACCAGGGGTTGACCAATTGACTTGTGGGAACAGGGAATATCAAACCCCACTTTTCAGCTAGTTGAATACTGCCTCTAACAGTTCCATTATACATTTTCCTGAACATGGTAGTTTTCAATCTTAGCTACATAATGGGGTCACCCCAGGAGTAAGTAAGATTGACAGGAAAAGCGCAGTGAGAGTTAAATGAAACTATTTAGAGAAGCTAGACAAAGATATTTGATTCCCAGATTGTTCTATTTTTTCCATTAGGATTAAGAATCACTTAACTAAGCAATTTTACATTCAGGAAAAATATCAATATATTAAGAACAACCATCTAAAAATTAACAAAAAGATATGCCACTTACTGAGAGAAAACACTTGCAAAACATAAATCTAATAAAGGACTACCCTCCAAAATATATACTTTTATTCTTATTGAAGTACAAATATTTTACATCCTTGCCAGTGTTTTGACAGTATAAGATACCCCTCAGTGACTCACCATAACCCTCTCTCCAACAAAGCACCCATAGTCCTCCACCATTGCAAATTTTTATAGACACTTGTAGTTCAATAATAATGCAAATAACTTACTTAAAAGTAGGGAAAACATATAAACAGATAATTTATATATTATGTTTTCTTAAATAGTCTATATTTTAAAAGCTTGCTTGCTAGGGAGTGACTGCACTCATAGAAATAGCCAATTGTTAGGGATAGCAGTGTTGGGAGCACACTTTTCACATGCAAACAACCCAACCCCAAATCCTTAGCCCAAATCACCTCTGTAGTTAATTCTCCCACACCTAGCCAATATCTCCCATTCTTAAATCATCCCAGGTGCCAAAACAAGCAGAGACAACAATAACAGACAAAACCTGCTGGAATTATTACAGAAAGGAATCTCAACAAAAAGGGAAGTTTCCAAATCCCCTCCCCCACCTAGTGAGGGATACAGTGGAACCACATGGGGAAGCTTGGAGACACAGGAGAAAGATGGAAGGAAAATAATAATTGGAGAGAAGACTTGGAGGGTATACAGAGGAGAGACATCGAGGGAGACATGTAGAATCAAGACGTAGAGATACCTAGGAGGTACACATGGCTAGAAACACACAGGAAGATTTACCAGTTATATTTTTGCTCCCTTCATCCCAGACTTGACTAGCCCTTACTGCCCTTTTCTTACAGTTCCTACCAAAAGGTGTCTTAGGCTTGTAGTATGTTTTCAGCTCTCAGGTGCTCTATCTCAAGCCATCCTTGTTTGCTGGTCATTTACCCATGAAGGTACGGGTGACTTGGGGCATTTTATTGGAAAATTATTGTCCTTTCTTCTCTCTCTATGCATATTAATCCTATTAAAGTGCTTTCACACTAAGAATATGCTTTGTCTTTATGCAACAGATGGCAGAATCCTTTTGGGGTATGCAAGTTTGGGGGTCGGGGATACCCCTCAGTCTGCACATTAACAGATTTATTCAAAATGGCCAACTCTAAATTGTTAACTCTGCTCATGAAAACCCAGTAAAGCAGCTCCCTCTTTCCCTTCCTCTTGTCAATATCAAATAGGGGTTGGATAGGAAGGAGATTCATGTTCATTGAGTAGATACCACTAAGGCTGCCCTTTGGGAAAAGAGTAAAATGGATATTTGTGTTTGGATTTCTCAGCAACCTTTTTGTGCTGCTTACCAAACTTCCAAACTTCTTCCCACTTCTTCCCGTCTCCTTTTTCTTCAGCAAGAATGAAAAACTCTGAGTTCACCAGGGCATTCAAAGATTTTTGTTGATTCATCCCTTAAAATAAATATGAAAATCTGTGGATATTGCTGTTCATTTTCAAGTCAGCAACTAAGCCCTGTCCTGTATTTAGCTAAGTTTATTTATTGTTAATAGAAGCTACAAAGATGAACTAGGGTGATCAATAATAATTGGATTAATATTTGAAGATAAGATTTGCTGAAACAGGCTGAGCATAGTGGCACATGCCTGTAAGCAGCAACCTAGGAAGCTGCCAGGGATTGTGGCTCGAGTCCTGCCAGGGGCACGTAGTGAGACCTAGTCCCCAAAAAATAGCTGGGCATGAGCCTGCGGTTCCACAGGCAAAAATAGCGAGAAGTAGCCTCAAAAAAAAACCAAAACCAAACCAAAACAAAACCAAGATTTGCTGAAACAAAAACACCTTTTTGAGCAAGCATATTCCAGTTCCAGTAATGTTATATTTTTATCTGTATGCTTTATTAATGCACCTCAAACTTTTGGTGACCTCACAAAGAATTCCAATGGTATTTATGTGAATAAGCTTCAGAATCTCTGCTTCCTATCCTGTGTGAATTTACAGTGTGCCAGCAAGGGTTAAAAGGCTAAATTTCACCTTTACCAGAGTGTATAAGTACATACTATGTTTTAGCTAATTATTAAAAAAACTTCTTTGAACAAAAATCTGATATTGCTTGGACTGACTCCTACTGGGTAATAAGATTTCAGACTGGAGCACTAAGTAGAGATTTGGGATAGAACTGAGATGTGGATATACCATTCTTTCATACCACTGGAGGTCCAGACATTTCAAAATTAGATTTAGGAAAGGATATTTAAGGATGTTGAAATATCTTAAAACTATTCATCTAAGTGCATATTTTGGAAAGTTCCCAGGTATCAGCATGGGTGTGCATATGCATCGTCAATTTGTAAACATTAACTCTATTTTAAACTTTATGAAATAAGGGCATTCATTCTGTTTAAAGAAACTTCAGGCATCATGAATCTGGTGGTAAGAGAATTTTGAAAAGTGCTAAAATGTGTCCAATATGTAAAATGACTGAGAAGGCTGTTGTCATCTGTTGCTGACAGGTAAAACACACATTGAGTTTAAGTTCCTAGGAAGAAACCCTGTCTTTAAATATTTATTTATGAATATAATTTATTTTTTATTTCTGAGCTATTAATACATAGATGTTTATATCACAATATAAAAGAAATATGTACATTTATAACATAGATTTTAAAATATAAAATGTAGGTATGTTTTTCAGATTATTTACAAAAGCTAATTTTTCCTTCTCTATTTTATAATCTTTCTGACATAAAAACTTCAAATTGCTATTTTAGCATGTTTTCATTTGTATTTGTTTTAAATCTATAAGTTTAAAACATATTGATAAATTATTAAGGAATTGTTTTTTCTCCTTCCTTCATTCACAAGTTCTCGATTTTTCCTTCAGAAGAGTATAAATAAAACCCGTTTGTCGTGTTATAGCTTACATAGAGTTTGACAAACTATGACCTATACACAAAGCTTGACATGACACATGCTTTCATGTGTCCCATAAGCTAGTTTTATTTTTTTTAATTGTTGGAGAAAAAAGAAAAAGGAAAAGAAAAATAATATTTCACAGCATATAAAAATTATACTACACTCAGGTTTCAGTTTCCATAAGTAGATCTAAATGGATATTAGTAATATTCTTTCATTCATGGCTACTCAGGTACTACAGTGGCAAAATTATCCCATTGCAACAGAGACTACAAAACCTGAAAATGTCTGAAATATTTACTTATCTGGACCTTTGCAGAGAATATTTGCCAATCTCTGCATCAGATAATTATTATATAATTAAGAGTGTACTTCAGGGAAGAAGTGAAAGAGTGTGCAAACTGAGTTGGTTTTCAGTACTAGGTTTTTTTTTTTAAGGCAGAGAAACCAAATTTGAAATGAAATTCTGTCTAGTGGTTTTCCATATCATTCAGAAAGAAATCCAAAGTTATTAAAATGATAAACAAGGTCATTCTTGTTACTACCTTTCCCTCCTTTATAATGTCTGCTATGGTGTGCCTTAAGAAATTATGTCTCAATTTTGCTTGTTCCTACTGTTCTGAAATCCCCACCTCAGGGTCTTTGTACTTACTGAGCCACCTACCCTCACCATCCACTCACAATCACCACCATAAACTGCTTGCTCATTGCATCCCTCATCTTGTTCAAGTGTTGCTTCATCAAGAGGCTTTCTTTAGCCACATTATCTAAAATAGTTTCCAGCCTGCAAAAAACATATTCTATTTTCTGGAATGTAAGCCAGCCCCCTGAAGGTCAAAACTTGAAGAAAATTTTATTCAGCATTACATTGTATCAGCTTTTGGTTCCAAGTAAATGTTCTGAGCTATTTTGGTACCAAATTCTTGTCATGTAGCAGACAGGACATTAAAGGGGTGCATGGTATGAAGGATCTGGCCAATTCGTGTGTATAAAGGCAAAAAAAAAAAAAAAGAAAAGCAAGTACACACATAGTGTGAAAAGTATTTGTAGAATTAGTACACAAAGAGTGAGAAGAAAAGATTTTCCCAGTAATAATTTCCCAATAAAGCCCTCTAATTTACCTATCCCCCATTGGGCAAATATCCAGCCAAACAAAGTTGGCCTTAAGCAGGACCACCAGTCTGAAAACTTGCTAAGTCTAAGATAGCTTCAAGCAGGACACCACAAAAAAAGCATTATTAGAGAGGTGGGACAAAAGGATCACATCTAGATAGTGACTGCCATTGTCACCTTCCCCACATGTCTCTCATCCATATGTGTCTTTTAAATGTCTCTACTCCATGTGTCTCTTCCAAGTCCTACCTTTCAACAGTATCAGGGTATAAATTAGGGCCATGGAAGCATGTTCTCTTGAGCCATAGATGTTCAGTTATATATACCAAATATGGTTGTCCATCTCCACTTCTAGATACCAGGGACTCTGCTGCTCAGGAAGACTGGATCACAAAATACTGGGGTTTGTAATCCAAGGTAGCTGCATGTAAGTGGAGGTGGGAAAAAATGGCACCTTCCTTTCATGGAGATGTATCAATTAACAAAATTAATAAATGATCCCCTGAAATGGATATACATGACTGTCTACGTCACAGAGAGCGTCATATCCTAAATATCCCCAAATCCATTGGTAAAATATGGGGATATACATACTATCCTGTTTTGTTAATAAAAGTATTTAAGGACAAAAAAGAGTAACATATGGAAACTGCAAAGGCATCTATAGGTAAAAGCAAAACACTATTGATCAAATGTGATAAAGCTGTGATAGCTGTGGACACTGGGAAACTAGTGGCAGAGGATCACTGATGTCTAAAAGGGAGAACTTTCAAGCTGGGAGGGCGTGGGGCAGTATGAGAGATCTGTAGACTGTTCAAAGGTCTCTCACTTGTGCTTGCTTATTATCCATATAAGGGGCAGGTGGGGCAGGTCATTTTACAGATAAGGAAATTTATTTGCAGATAAGTAATTTGTCTAACTTTCTGTTACTTTTTTACGTAACTAAGTTAACAGTTTCAATAAATGTTAGGCTCACCAAATTGAAAAAAAAAAAAAACTTAAGTGATGTTTTGCATTGTGAAGCTATGTTCTATTTGGATTCTTCAAAGCAGAAAGGACTCTAAGGAATGACTTTTTTATCCCCCTCACTATGAAAATAAGACTAAGAAATAGACAGGTGAGTCCCCCAGCTCCCGAAGAATCTTCATGCTCTTTCTCTGGACTTCTCTGGCATTCTCTTGTTCTCTCTTCCCATGCTCATACGTGCTTTTAAAACCAAATTTCAAGAAGGATGCTAGACATACAAGGGAAGAAACCAGAATCTAAACCAGCACTCCCAGGTTCTTCCCACCCATGCACCCACAGTTGCAAAACACACCAGCTTAAAGGCAAACAAAACAATTTATTTACACAAAGAGAGTAAAGAAGCAAGAATCACTGAAGTCACAAGTGGCCCCTTGTATTCTTTACCCCAATCTCAGTTCCTAAGTTCTAAGCAAAACACATTTCAAGAGCTCATGTTCAAAGATTGTGTCTCCCTTCAGCACCAGGTTTGTAGCAGGAATTTTGAAACCAAGCAGCATGTTTTGGCAAGACGGCAACTTTTGGCCTCTTTGTGCAGTCTTTTGGAAATTCTAAATAAAACAGAAAACCAAAATGGTGACCGCCACTAACATAGGAACAGGTAACCAACACAAAGTTCAGGTTTTCCAGCAAGATGAAGTTTTCCAAGCTTTAAGGTTTCCAAAATTCTTTGAGCTTTCAAACTTTTCCAGCAAATACAGATTCAAAGTCAGTTAACGCAAATCTCAAGTTTTTCCAGCATATCATCCTCTAGTCAGAGGTTCAAATTCTCATTTCCTAGCAGAAGCAAGTTTTCAAATAATATTTCCATTTCCCCAGGCCACTGTTGTCCAGGCCCAGGCACAAGCTCCTATTCTAGACTGTCTTTATTCTAGTCTGTCTCCACTAGGCTTTTCTTCCTCTCTCCCTGGGTTGCATTCAATTACCTGGGCCACCAGCCCCAGTGACCTTGCTCTTCCTTGCTGCTCCCAGGGTTTTTATTCTCTCCTGCCAGATTCTGCCCACAGTACTCCTTCCCACTCACCCTCGAGGCAAGCAATATCTGGACACTAATGGTGTCCTTCTATTTTGCTGCATCATCCCCTAACATGTTCTTTTAGTCCCTCTCTCCTGGGCCCAGGGTGCATACACCTACTGCATATACCAGATGTGCATATTCATGCATACACCCACTGGACTGCATATTCATGGAAAAGATGCAGTGCCTTAGGTGCTGGTTATGTAGGCCAATGGAGGAAAAATCTGACTTACTCAATTATCCTACAGTGGGATTTGTCCAAAACCAAAAGTTGACCTGAAGCTAGGAAATAAATGAAAGAGATTCATGAGAAGTGCATAGGATTGATTTCCTAAGAATTTGTTTTATTTAGCATTTTTATAAATGATCAGGAAGAGACTCTACTAGATAATTATTAACTTTATTTTATTTTTTCATTTTTCATTTTATTTCTAAGTTCTTATAAATTATTACATAAGTAAATAAGGTAAATGGTTACTGGCATGCCTTCCTTCCTCCACCCTCCACCCCCTATATTCACATAGTCTCTCAGTCTCCACTCTTATTGTTCTTTTTTGGTTTATGTTGGGTTCATTGGTCCTTTGATCTCTTTTTCTGAGAATTATTAGCTTTAAATGGAATCTTTCCTTGTTTAGCAGGAAAGGTTTAGATAAGAGAGAGCAGTTGCTGAGCTATAAATGAATCTCTCAACATAGCAGATTTGGATAGCTGAATACAGACCAGTAAATGCACCATCACCATTCAACCATCCAAAAGATGTAGTGTTCTCTCCCTCCCTCCTTCTCTCTCTCTCTCTTCTCTCCTGAAGAACAGGCTGAAGGTATACTTGAATTTTGTGAAGACATGAGTTTGAAATGAGTTTTGGGGTTACAGAAACAATAAATACAGTTTTTTGGGTTGGTTTTTTTTTTTGAGACTAAATCTCACTATTTTTTGCCCATGGAACTGCAGGTTCATGTTGCCTGGGGTACCACAGACTCAAGAAATGCCCAGCCTCTGCTTCTCAGGTAGCTGGGATTACAGGTGTGTGCCACCACACCCAGCTATATTTTTTTGGAACTAAGTCTCGCTACATGCCCCCAGTGGGACTTGAATCATGATCCCTGACCCCAGACATGGCTTCCTAGACTGCCACTTACAGGCATGTGCCACTATGCCAGGCCTAGAAACAATATATTCTAAGAAACTTGAACCTCCCCTGGAAAACTGACATCACCAATATGCACCACAGAAACAACTTTAACCTTTGTAAAAGGTGAGCTGTATAATAGAAATATTGTGCATTTTTTCTGATTGTTATTGTAAAGCTGGGGGTTTTGAAAAGCAACTAAACTCACAGGAAAGATGTAGGGAGAAGGTAACTGTTTGTAATGAGAGCATGAATATACCAGGTTGAAAATAAGGAATATAAGAATAAGGACTATAAGACCAGATGGTTGAACACAGTGGTTTCTGTTTGGTAGTTTTAGTCAGGAAATTTGCATATCTATACAAGGTTTCCTGGGCGTAATGAAGTGTTTAAAAAACCTGAATTCAAAGTACCTTTCCAAATCATTTTTTCTACTAGTCACAAACCACCACCAAGCAGCATTGAACTGCATCTAGCTAATGTTAATTGTTCCTATTATTACCATGCCTTAAGAGTCCTTCAACTGCCCCATTGGCTGAAGCCATCCAATAATCTCTACCCTGATCTCTCTCTCCTGATCTTTAATCTGGCCTTGAAAGACTTGTTTTACTATTCTTTTTTTGGCTCTCTGTTTACCCTGCCTCATTTCATGCTTTTTTGTTTACTCATGTCCCTCCCTGATGATTAACTCTTCAAGTGAAGGAATCCTATTAAACTCAACTTCAAAATTTGCTGTGTATCTCAAGATTTTACCAGATATTTAAAATAAGTGAACATATATTTAAATGTTTTTACAAGACATGGCATATTTTGTACAAGATTTGAAAAGTATTTAAAAGGACTGGAGTCACGGTGTTTATTGTTTATGATTTTTTTTTTTACACACTAGAATGAGTCATTAATACCTGTAGGAGGAAAATGATAGTAAAATGATAAAAATGTGTTATCCTTACAATATTCTTAGAAATTCAACTTGTAGAAAAGAAAAGAAAATGAGAGCTAGAAATGAATTCTAGCTGTTTGAGACAGTAGATTCAGAAGTATAGGGGTTAAAGATTTGATAAGATGAACACACACTTTTGTGGATCACGTTCTTTCAAAAGTAAGATCCCTGAGCTTTTTTCCTAAGTGCCCATCATCATAGCACTTCTTTCGTTTCTTATATTTCCAATTCATGACAATTATGTAATTCCTCTCACTGAGTTTTCCTTTAAGTCATTATTAGAGAAAAAGCAACAATTTAAAGACATTTGTTTAAAGATAGTAAGGAAGATTATTCAGGATATGGTATATACCATATTTGGTACAGAAACTATTACAGGCCAAGGTGAGGAGCCCTCTGTACACCCCAAATCTGCCTGCACTAATATACTTAATATATAAGACCTTTGATAGAAAATAACTTTAATATAATTAGTGAGTAATAAAGAGAAGAGAAAAAAGAATATAGTTAAAATAGCTTCCAATTAAAAGCCCAAATTACCCATTCCCTTCTGGGTAAAAGTCTAGTCAAAATAGGGTCAACCCCCCTCAAACAATTGAAAGTGGGATTACCACTACTAGGATCTAGCAATCCCACTACTAGGAATCTACCCAGAGGACATGAAAACACTAATTCAAAAGGATGCCTGTACATACATGTTTATTGCAGTTCTGTTTACAATTGCCAAGATATGGAAACAAGCCAAATGCCCCAAAACTGATGATTGGCTGAAAAAAAATGTGGTATATGTACATGATGGACTACTATACATCAATCAAGGAGGACAAACATATGTCATTTACAGCAACATGGACAGAACTAGAAGGACTCATATTAGCAGAAATAAGCCAAAAAGAAAAAGAAAAATACAGATGGTCTCACTTATATGACAGATATAGGGAAAAACAAACAAATAAGAAAAATTAGAAACAACCAGCAGAGATCAACAATGGAACAAGAGAGGAGGAGGGGGAAGAAAGTAGGGGAGGTGGAAGACACAAAAGAGTAGGATGGTTAAAAGGTGTTAGGGGAAAGGGAAAACCCCAGGGTCCACAGAGGCCTAAAAAATAGCCACAAGTATATGGCATCTTCTGGTGGGGAAACTCAGGAAAGGGACAGAAGGGATCGGGCAAGTTTGGGACCAAGGGAGCAAAGGCAAAAATACAAGCCAAGGTAAAACCTGCCAGATGGGGTCTCTCACCCACACCTCTTTCCCTTTCCACATACTGCCATTTCTGGTAGAAACCTAAGACCGAGAAGACCATGTGGCTTCTTCATAAATCTCTCTGCACAAAGACTGAGTTTTAACAGCCCAAGAACTCCAGTGTGAGATGCTACTCACAGCACAGCAGCCCAGAAGTGCCGGTGCTGCATAGTAGACTAGGGAACCAAGGACACTGACTACCCAAGTCTGTCAAGCCACCCCAACCAAAAAGGTTTATACAACAAACCCTAGACACACCACTAAATAAAGCCACCACTTGGAGGCACCAAGAAACATTTAAAACCCATCAATCTAAAAGAGGAGAAACAATAAAAAAAGAAGATAAACAATACAATAGAAACCACGTATATGCACCACATCCACTGATTAAAGGAACTTGTCCCTTAAAATAGCCAATGGAAACAAGATATATCCACCACAGCAGCAAAAGCACAAAGGAAGAAATAACCACAACTTGGTCAGCTTCACCATGCCATCTAATTATAGAACAGCAGTGAATCAATATGTAAAGCAAGTCTGAAAGGAAAACAAGGAAGGAGGAAGAATACAAATATGCAAGCCCTAAGAAGAATAACTCACCAAAAGGATAAACAATCTGCAGAAACCAACAAGGACATGGAAGATATGCTATATGTGTCAGACAAAGAATTCAGAATCTACTTGTTAAAAGCATTAAAAGAAACAAGGGATGATGGGGGAGGAAAAGAAAGAGGTCATAAACTTTCAACGAGCTAAGAGAAGTAGAAAAATATAAAAAAGAATGCATCAAAATGAGCAGTATCATTGATGAACAGAAGAATGAGATTGAAACCCTATAAGAAGCTGAATGAGATCGTTTCTAAGAGGAGCAATAAAAGAGTTCAAAAATGCAGGGGAAAGCCAGAAAAGCAGATTAGAAGAAATAGAAGAATGAATTAGTACACTAGAGGACACAGAACTAGAGAGAATGAAGAAAGAAAAAGAGAGAAAAACAAAGAAGACAGAAGAATCCGAGATCTGTCAGATACCCTAAAGAAAACAAATATAAGAGTAATTGGAATCCCAGAAGGAGAAGAGAAAGACATAGAATCCAAAAGGCTTTTCAATGAAATAACAGAGAAGAATTCTCAAATCTGAAGAAAGGAAAATAGACATACTAGAAGCAAAAAGGACACCAAACTACTCTAATGAGAGAAAAAGCACAGCAAGACATATCAGACACATCATAGTAAAATTTTCAAGAGCCAAAGATAAAAAATTATGAGCATAACAAGAGAAAGTTAACAGATAACCTACAAAGGAAAACCCATTAGACTGACTTCAGATTTCACAGAAGAGACACTCCAAGCAAGGAGATAATGGGATCCATCTTCAAAACACTCTAAGACAAAAAGTGCCAGTCAAGAATACTCTACCTAGCAAAATTGTCCTTTCTTTATGAAGGAAAAATTAGAACCTTCTCAGACAAACAAAACTTCCAGAAATTTGGTACCACCAAATCCCCACTCCAAGAAATTCTGCAAGAAGCCATAAGACTTAAACCTGCAGAAAAATACAAATAACAAATATTTTTTTAAAAAGAAGAAGAAACTAAAACAGAACCCAAAATGATCACCAGGAACCCAATGTTAGTACCTCAAATATCAATAATTACTCTAAATGTCAATGGATTAAACTCAATAGTCAAAAGACACAGAGTTGCAGACTGGATTAAAAGACAAAACCCAACTTTCTGCTGCCTCCAAGAAACACATCTGATCCCAAAAGACAAGCATAGATTAAAGGTAAAAGGATGGAAAACAATTCTACAAGCAAATGGGTCCCCCTCTCCAAAAGGCAGGGGTAGGCATTCTTACAGCAGACAAAGCAAATTTCAAAATAAAAAAGTGACAAAGGATAAAAAAAGTCACTACCTACTGGTTCAAGGTTCAACCCATCAAAAAGACACAACAATTATCAATATATGCTCATCAAATGAGGGTGCACCAAGATTCATAAGACAGTTACAAAGAGAACTGAAAACAACTATTGGTGAAAACACATATATAGTAGGAGACTTTAACACCCCATTCTCAACAAAGGATAGATCACTAAAAAAGGCTACAAAAGGACACAAAAGCCTTAAAAGAAGACCTAAACAAAATGGAACTAATAGATATGTACAAGACACTATACCCACAAAGAAAAGAATACACCTTCTTCTCAAATGCACATGGATCATTCTCTAAAATTGACCACATACTAGGCCACAAGGCAAACTTGAATAAATACAAAAAGATTCAAATAATGCAAACTTTCTTCTCAGATCATAAAGGTATCAAACTAGAAATCAACAATGAAAAAAAAGCAAGAGCAACCAACACGTGGAGACTGAACAACATGCTACTAAACGAAGAATGGATAATTGAAGAAATTAAAGAAGAAATTAAAACCTGCTTTGAAACAGAAGACACAGTATTCCAAAATGTCTGGGATGCAACAAAAGCATATCTAAGAAGAAGGTTCATAGCAATACAGGCCCATATTAAAAAGCAAGAAAATAACCAAAGAAATATCCTTATCTCCCAAATTGAAAAATTAGAAAGAGCAACAAAAAAACCCAAACCCAGCAGAAGACAAGAAATAATAAAAACAAAAGAAGAAATAAATAACCTAGAAACCAAAAAGACTAGTCAGAAGATCAACAAAACCAAAAGCTGGTTCTTTGAAATAAATAAATAAAATTGATAAACCCCTTGCAAAGTTCACAAAGAAAAGAAGAGAGAAAATACAAATAAACAGAATCACAAATTAAAGAGGAGAAATTACAACAGACACACAAGAAATCCAAATCATTTAAGAGATTACTATGAACAACTATATGGAGATAAATACAACCTGGATGAGATGGACAGATTCTTAGAAAGATACAACTATCAAAAATTGAACAAAGAAGATATAGAGAACTTAAATTACAAGCAGCAAAATAGAAAGTCATCAAAACTCTACCTAAAAACAAGAGCCCAGGACCAGATGGTTTTATAAATGAATTCTACCAGGCATTCAAAGATGTAATAACACCTGCGCTTCTAAAACTTTTCCAAAAAATTGAGAAAGATGGAAAACTGGCAAACACATTCTATAAAGCAAACATCACACTCATACCTAAACCAAATAAGGACAACACCAAGAAAAAAATTTTCCTAATGAACACGGGATGCAAAAATTTTAAACAAAATCCTGGCAAATTGAATCCAACAATGCATAAAAGCATTATTCACCATGATGAACTGGGATTTATTCCAGGGGCACAATGATGGTTCAATATCCAGACATCAATTAACATAATACACCACATCAACAAAGAGAAAAATAAAAACCACATGATCATATCAATAGATGAAGAGAAAGTATTCGACAAAGTCCAGCATCCATTCATGATAAATATCCTTGAAAAGTTGGGGATTAAAGAAACATACCTCAATATAATAAAGTCACCTATAACAAGTCTACAGCAAACATCATCCTAAATGGGAAAAACTTAAAATCATTCCAGTTAAGATCTGGAACAAGGCAAGGATGCCCACTCTCCCCACTACTTTTTAATGTTGTACTGGAAGTTTTAGCTAGGGCAATAAAGCAAGAGAAAGACATAAAAGGGATACAAATAGGAAAAGAGGAACTGAAGCTATCATTATATGCAGATGACATGATTTTCTATATAGGTAACCCAAAAAAATCCACAGAAAAACTATTTGAAATAACAAACCAGTTCAGTAAGGTAGCTGGATACAAAATCAACACACAGAAATTGGTAGCTTTCCTATACACAAAAGGCCAAATAGAAGAAGAAGAAATCAGAAAAACCATCCTCTTTACCATCACACATACTAAATAAATAAATAAATAAATAAATAAATAAATAAATAAATAAATAAATAAATACTTGGGAATAAACCTAACAAAACATGTGAAAGAACTATACAAAGAAAACTTTAAAACACTGCTAAAAGAGATAGAAGAAGACATAAGGAAATGGAAAGACATTCCCTGCTCATGAACTGGAAGAATTAATATTATCAAATGGCCATCCTACCAAAAGCAATCTACAGATTCAATGCAATCCCAACAAAAATCCCAATGACATTCATTAAAGAGAGAACAAAAATTACAGAAATTCATATGGAATAACAAAAGTCCTCAAATATTAAAAAACCTCCTGGCCAGAAAAAAAAAGGAGAATGGAGGTATTACAATTTCAGACTTCAAAGTACACTACAAAGCCATAGTAATTGAAATAACTTGGTATTGGTACTAAAGCAATCAGACCAAAGGAACAGAATTGAGTGCCCTGAAATAAAACCATACGTATATAGTCAGCTAATCTTCAGCAAAGGAGTGAAAAACTTACATTGGAACAAGGACAGCCTCTTCAATAAATGGTGCTGGGATAACTGGTCCTAAACATGCAAAAAAAATGAGCGAAGACAGCTCCCTCACACCATGTACTAAAATCAGCTCAAAATGGATAAAAGACTTAGATGTAAGACCAGAAACCATAATATTCATAGAGGAAACTGTGGGTAAAATCCTCCATGAGTTGTAATCCAGAAATTCTGGATACATCTATAGCAGGTAAAAAAAAAATGAAGGAAAACATAAACAGCTGGGACTACATCAAACTAAAAAGCTTCGGTACAGCAAAAGAGACAACAGAGAAAACAAAAAGAAATCCAACCAAGTGGGAAAAAATTTTTGTCCTCCATACAAGTGATAAGGGTCTGATAACAAAGATACACAAAGAACTAACACAACTTAACAAAAACAAAGTGAAAAACCCAGTTAAAAAATGGGGAGAAGAATTAAAAAGTCACTTCTCCAAAGAGGAAATACAAATGGCCAATGGGCACATGAAAAGATGTTTAGCATCACTAGCAATCAGGGAAATGCAAATCAAAACCACAATGAGATACCACCTTACACCAGTAAGAATGGCCCACATCCAAAAAAGCAACAAGTGCTGGCGAGGATGTGGAGAGAACACTCTTTCACTACTAGTGGGAATGTAAACTGGTCCAACCTCTATGGAAAGCTGTGTAAAGGACTCTCAAATTAATGAAAATGGAAATACCATTTGACCCAGTAATTTCTCTCTTAGGTATCTACCCAAAGGAGACCTCAATACTTGTACAAAGGAACACCTGTGCTCGAATATTTATTGCAGCACTATTTATAATTGCAAGGACATGGAAGCAACCGAAATGTCCCAAAACAGATGACTAGATGAAAAAGATGTGGTATATATACACAATGAAATATTAGTCATGAATTAAAAATGACAAATTGGATGCTTTTATGATAACATGGATGTACTTAGAAGAAATCATATTAGCAGAAACAAGTTAAAAAAAAGACAGAAACCAAATGGTTTCAGTTATATGGGACATGGGAAAGATCAACAAAAAGCCATGAAGAAAAGTCAAAACAAGCTAACAACCAAATTAAAGTACACAACTCAGGGGCACGGGGGGCGGGACAGGGTGGGAAGTCAGGAAGGGTGGGGGTGAATGGGTGAACTGTGGAAATCACAAAGATGTGAAATTTATATATAAATAAATTATTTAATTTTAAAAAAACATAATAAAAAAAGTAAGTTTCTCTGCACGTGTGTCTCCAAGCCTGCCTGCCTGCCTGCCTGCCTGCTGCTTGCTTCTTCATGTGGTGGAGGGAACCTGGAATCTCCCCTTTCTCTATGGCTTACCTTCTAGACAGAACCTCTGTATTGAGATCTTAGAGTAAGTGAAAGTGATCAGGTTTTCTCTGAATATAGTGTGGATAAGTGGGAATTTATAGCCAATGAACCTATTGGGAGGAGGTGGATGAAAAATTACTGAGAGGAATTGGTTCAATCAACTTTCAGAATCCTAACTGAAGACAGATTCAGGATGATGATGATGAGGCTGAAATGAGTGGGGTTCAGTAAGTGAATGGGGTCCTCGGGTCGCCTTGGAGGTAGGTTTCAGCAGTTTTCATTCAGCAGCATGTGTTGAGTTTGTTAAGGAAATAGATGTTAGCATAGACACAAACAGACAAAGGCTGCACTTTGAAAGGATGGGTTGATTAGGGGGAAAAAATGGAAGAAAGAGGCACCTGCCGAGACACAGGTAGGCAGTGAGTTGCCCTGTATTAGGGCAAGACTTGTTCTGATATAGTGTTCTTTGAAGGAGTTGATTCCTTTATGGAATTTTATCTACTGTGAAATCTCTTACTTCTAGGATCTGATGGGGTTAATCTGTTATGACTACTGTTTCATTGTAATGACCTGTAAACTCATATCCCCACCTACCTAGGGATTTCTTATAGCAAATTCAAGGATTCCAATGACTCTTCTTTGTCTAGTATCCTTTATATTCCATCCCATATCTTCTTGTTGATGTCAGTTGGACAGCAGACAGGATGGAAGGATAGTGAGGATGAAGAATCCAATCAAACATTTAGAAAACACTTTCCTAACACATGTAATTTTGTCAAGTATATTATTTGAAAATGAGGTCAATTGAGATTCTGAAGTTGTAAGAGAAACTGTTATTACTCCCTTAAGTATTCAGAAAATAGGTAGTACTGCCCATATTTATGGTATCTCAAGAAGTAACCTGTAAGCCTTAGGCTCACCAATCTGTGTAGGTTCTTTACTGGTTTAGCAGTTGCATATACACATTAGGGAGGTTGTGTGTGTGGGTGGGTGGGGGGAGGTTGGAGGTAGGTGAAACCCCCAGCCCCCAGGAAGCTTCACAATCTTTCTTTGGGCTCTCTCTGGCATTCTTTTGTGCTCTCTCTCTCCTGTGTTCATGTTCTCTGCACTCTTTTATGCTTTATCCTCTCTCCTAGACCCAAGTATTTACACTTAACACATGTGCACAGACACTGGATCATACAATCATGGAGAGGGTGCACTACACCAGAAGCTGGGTGTATAAGCTAACAGAGGAAAAAGACTGACAAACTCACTTTCTACTAGAAAAAGGTAGTGCAAACATGCAATCACAGAGCATCTGTTCTTCATCATATCAGTCCCCTTCCTCTTTCCTTGAAGTTCCAGGTTCCTACCCCATTCCTCATCTCAGGATAGACACCCATTTTTCCTTTTCTTTATAGGAATCTTCATGTCGATGTAGGATACCTGTAGGCACAAAATTATACTTAGTTTTGTATCCTATATATCTCTCCAATGTTAATTTGATTGTTTGGAGTGGGGGTAATCTCTTCCTGGCTCTGAGTGTCATTTTATATTTGATGGGTAGCTATTATTTTCCCTTTGAAGAGATTTAAACTTGAGCAGTTTAAGAGATCATCCTCTGAGGCGCTGAAGGCTTCACCTGACAAAGCCTGGGGAACCACACAGCTGGAGAAGGCACTCAGAAGTAGCAGATATATTTGCTGTGGCCCCAGAGGTGTATGTCAAGCAGTAAGAAGCTCAATTTCCCTCCCTATTGGCACCATACAGAAAGACCTGTGAGTATTTGTGTTTTGTTGTTTAATTGTGGCCCCTGATTGAAGTTATTGGGTCAAAGTTGTATATACTATAGGTGTCTATATATACTATACTATGTATAATATGTACAGGTTATTTATACTATGAGTTAAATATACTACAGTTATATATACTATATGGTGCTTATAATTCAGAAAGTTCTTAAGATACAAAATAAGAGTATTTTGTATCTATAAAAGATTTTCCTGTCTTTGGGGAATATTAATATACAAAATAATAATTTCTTAAGCAGTTCCGTTCTAATTGCTTCATGGAGAACTAAATTTTTACATAAATTGAATATTCATAAATTCCCAGAAAATAAGAAAATCTAATGTTTTTAGTGTTATACTTAAAAACATGCTCATCCTACAGGAATAACAAAATCCAAAAGCATTTCTGACTCAAAATGATATAATTATGAGGAATCTTTGATAAATAAGAGTAGTTTGATAACCTGGGGAATTTTTTAATTCACTTTTTATCTCAATTTGCTATTTACAAACCAATCACATATATTCCAAGGGGTCTGTAAGGTAGGCAGCACATATATCCCTCCCATTCAACAGAGGAGGAAAGTGAACTTGGAAGTTAAATGATGTGCTCAAGGTTTTGCAATTAGTAAATAATCTATATCCTTATCAGTCTTTTGGCCTAAGAATTCAGCATCCTACCTCCCCTCATACTTGCCCCACTATGCTACTGAGATAATGAAGATAAAATTAATTCAAGACCTGGAAAAATACTTTAAGGGGAAAGAAACACTATTAATTATATCCCTAAACTGTGATTTTTCCATGCTATCTGAATCACTTCCCTTCTGAGTCCAACTTGTGTGTTGACTCTAGAATTTTGCATTGCCTCTGTTCTCTGCTCCACCAAGGCCTCCAGGGGGGGCTGTATGATCCTGCTTGAAGTTATATAAATTATAACCAGGGTGTCCACTATTATAGCAAGCTGAAAAAGACAAAGTCTGAGGGGGAGCTAGGACCCATGGAAGTACAGAGCAAAGCAGGCAACATTATATATATAGGTCATGACTGCATAGCAGGAAAGGTGATGTGGGAGTTCAAAGTGGCAGCCACATGGATATCAAGCAAAGGAGTTCTAAGTTATATAAATGAGAAGAAGATTCACAGGAACCCATGAAAAAGTACCTATGTCACACACATTTCTCCAGATGCCCACAGGGAATTAAAAATGTCCATATTCTCTCCATTTTAATGAATTATTGTCCCTGGGTTCATATCCTGAATTAAACCAAGGTATAGCTCCACAATAAACTGGAGCATTTATTTGGTTAAATACAAGCAGTGCCAACTTTTCTCAGTCAGACTGTTAGATATTCAAGGTCATAAATTAGATGGCTGTGCTTAGATTTTTTTTCAAGCTTCACTTTGGATTCTCCTGCTTTTAAGATCCAAAGAAAAGCCGGGCATGGTGGCGCATGCTGTAAGCAGCAGCCTAGAAAGCCGCAGCAGGGACTAGGGATCGCAGTTTGAGTCCTGCTCAGGGCAGTGAGACCTAGTTCCCAAAAAAAATAGCTGGGGTTGGTGGTACTTTCCTGTAATCCCAGCTACTTGGGAAGCTGAGGCTGGGGATTGCTTGAGTCCATGGTACCCCGCGCATTGTGAGCATGCAGTTCCACAGGCGAAAATATTGAGACCTAGTCTCAAATAAAAAAGATCCAAAGAAAGTAGTATTGAGTTTTTATTGGTAAGTCTAAATACGTGTTTATAACAGTTAAAGTATGTCAGTTGCATTTGATATATTTTAAAAGTTTTATAGAATCTGTTTTTCAAAAGATTTTGTGCTATAAAAACTATTCAAGTCATACAAAACTATTTTTTGGTGTCCTTTCAACAGAAAAGAATCCTATTCAGTATGTTTCTCCTGAGGGAGTTCATCCGGAGCAGACTTTGTTTTCAGGATGTTTTTCTTTTCTTCTACAATGGCTTCACACCTCTCTTTCATTTCTGCCAATTCTAGGCAAAAGAAGCTCTATTTCTGGACTTTTCTGCAATGGCAACTCTTAAAAGAGACTTTAAAACCTTAGTTGGCATGCTAGTGCCCCTAACTACTCTAGGTTCCCCTGGAATTGCTTGTACTTCCAGTGGGAGCTTTGTCATTGGTCTCCTGTTCCAGGCAGCACTGTGGTTCTGTGGTTTCTCCTTCCTTCCTTCCTTCCTTCCTTCCTTCCTTCCTTCCTTCCTTCCTTCCTTCCTTCCTTC
>PVHY01023177.1:0-21356 GCA_004024945.1 Uropsilus gracilis | reverse complement strand
CTTACATGTTTCTTTTGTAGTTAATAGGATAATTAGAAATCACTTGTTAGAAATAAATTAGTCTGCACTGCACTGATAGTCTTGCATTGGTTTGGTATTTTGGTTGAGAAGGCTGAGGATGGTGGTAAGAACCCACGAGTGGAAAGTTTAAACTGTGTTTTAAAGTTTCTTTTCTGCAGTTTTTGGAGCTGAAAGCAGAAGCAGTTGGCTGGCTTTTGCATATCAATGGTAAAGGTGATCAGTGAAAATGCTAATGAAGAGTGTGTAGCCTGCTTCTGAGAGAGAAGCAAGCAGATAGCTGTATCCAGTTAAGTAAAGCCAGAAAGTCTCTTTTTACCCACTTTCACCTTGATGAAGTCTTATTCTTGTTTCTTGTATCAGTGTACATGGAGATTTTTCAATCCATGGTTTATAGTCATTAGCAGATTTGAAAATTTTCAACCATTATTTCTTCAAATACCTGTTACCTTCATCCCTTGGGGATTCCAATTACACATATACAACTACTTGGAGGCATCACACAGCTCACTGATGATCTATCCATTTTTGAAAACGTTTTTTTCTCTATTTCACTTTGGATAATTCCTGTGACTGTGTCTCCAAATGTATTAGTACTTTCTTCTCTATTGTCACATCTGATGCTAGTCCTGCTCAATGTATCTTTTCATTTTAGACATATTTTTTCATCTCTGTGTTCAATTGGACCTCCCTCAGTTTTAACATAGTCTATCTTTAGCATTCTAGCTTGGGAGTATGGAAGTGTTACATTGTTTTAATATCCTCATATGTTGGTTGGACCTTCTGTGTTATTTTTAGCTCAGTTTCTATTAATTAATCTTCTCTTACTATGGGTTGCATCTTCCTGCTTCTTTGCTACCTGGTAGTTTTTGGTTGGAAACCTTGTGTTCTATCCCTGATTGCATCGCCAGAGTCTTAAGCTTTGTTCTAGGAAGCAGTCAAGTTGCTTGTAAAGAGTTTGATTCTACTAAGGCTTGTTTTCCAGCGTTTTTAGGCAGAACCCCTACCTTTTTACCTTTACTGAAACATTGCCCTTACTAAGGGATCAGCTTGATTTATGCAGTTTTTCACTCTGGTTGGTAGGAATAAAAATCATTCCAGGATTTGGATGTGCTCTGGAAATTATTCCATCTGCTTCTTTGGAATCCCTTTCCTCAAACTTCAGCAATTTCTTCACGTACAAGTACTATTTAATATTCAGTCATAGGCTTGAAGGGAAGCCTCTGCAGATCTTTGAAAGTCTTTTCCAAGTTCTTCCTCTGCACTTCTCTGCCCTGTGAACTCTAGTTGCTTTGGCCTCCCCAGACTCCTTGCTCTGTATCCTCAATTCGAGGAGACAGCTGGGACCCTGCTCCCTGCTGCAGCCTGTAAAGTCTCTCTAGGCAGAAGCTGGCAATTGTAGGGCTCACCTCATTAGTTTCTCCTCTCTCAGGGATTACTATTTTGTGCTGCCTGATGTTCAATGTCTAAAAACTGTTGTTTCATATATTTTATCTAGGTTTCAGTTATCCAGGACAGAGGGTAAATTCACGCCTTTTATTTCATTTTCCCAAAATCCTATAACTACATCTTCATATTTAATTATCACTAAAACCTTCTATATCAGGTATGACTAGCCCCATTTTATAGATGAGGGAAATTGAGGCTCAGAGGATGACTTACAGTATAGTAGAACTGAGAAGTTAGAATAGTGTTACAGATAAAAGAATGAACTGTGTAGACAACCTCTGGGTTTAGCTCTCTGGTTCCCCACTTATTAGTTGTATGATTGTGTAAAATTATTTAACCCTCTGTGTCTCATTAACCCATTCTCACCTGTGAGAATGGAATTACAGAAATGGAAGCCACCTGGTCTGATTGTTGTGAAAATTAAAAGAATTAATTCATAACTGGCACATAAGAACTAAGAAAGTATTAGCTATTATTAATTAAGTTGATTAGTTTAAATATCTAGAGCTGAGTAACAGGCTTATTTTGAACTCCAACTACATCACTAACATACCGTGAAAACTTGGTCATGTGTATCAACCAGGGTTCACTTAGAAAACCACTAGGAGAGGCTAACCAGAATCATACAGGTAATGGAATGCTGGGAAATGTAGTTCACCTGAGTTGAATTAATACACTGCAAAGCCATCCCCTATTGTACTCACTGCTCTGACAACCTAGTTCCTCATCTGTGAGATGGTATCTCTTCTCACATAGTACATCTCACTGGATGAAATAAGGCATATGAAAAACTTGGGATATTGTCTGGTACAGTGTTGGGTTCAAGAAGAAGCTCTGACTATTGCCATCGAGGCTGATAATTGCCAGTGGCATGATCTACAGCCAAAGCCTACTGCTCTTCCCATTTTGCAGTCCTTCTACATGCTGCATTTGGGAGTGTGGAAATAAATATGCTAGCCTATGCCTAGAGAATCCTACAGTTCAGCAGAGGGGTAAGCCAGGACAAATGTAAGTATGATATAGGACATTAAAAGGAAGGCAGTCACTGTTACTGGAGCCTTCTGTGAGAAAGGCTGTGAGCTAGATTCCATACACTGGATCCACCGTATATTGTGCACCCACTATGTGCCAGGCACTGTGGTAGCCAGTGTATGTGATGCTCACATTGAGTCATCACAATTTAAAAATGAACTAGATGGTGTTAGTCCTTTAATACAGATAAGGGACCCAGAGAGATGAGGCTACTTGCCCTAGGTCACAGAGTGACCAAATGACCAATGTCCTAGTCCCAGGAGATGGCTAGAATGGCAATAGAGGTGGGACTGTCAGGAGATGGGACTCCCCTGAGGCCAAATGCCCAGGCTGGCTTTTGAGTCCTCTGCAGGTCTGCCTTTGTGCCTGTGTCTGCCCGTGGGCGCGTGGTGGCTGCAGTGCCGTGGTGGTGGCAGCGGCGGGCGGCAGCAGGGAGACAGTCACACCTCGCTGTTTTGTAAACTGTTTCTCACAGCTTGTTTGTTCCGGGTTAGGGCTGGAGCTGCACCGTATGGAAGTGTGACTCATTGTTTAATGTGGCAGCTCATTAGCAGAGCTTGTTGCTGCCTCTGATTTCTCTGCTCTCGCTAATTGGAGAGCCCAGTGGGGCCCTGGCTTCCCGTGAAGAACGAGCCTGGTCCCCCAGGGTGCCAGCTGGCCTTTGCCCCTCTGCCTCCCTGAGGAGGCCACCCCATGTCTGTGGGCACTGTTATCAGCCAGACCAGGCTCAATCCCAGCTGTCCTGATCCTCCTCCTTGGAGGAGGCTCCTTGTCTCTTTCTCCTAAGTCTCAGTTTCCCTATCTACCTGATAAGGGAAGAGTAGCCACCTCATGGAGTGGTTGAGAGGAATAGTAATAAAATGTGAACAATCCTGGCATGTAGTAGCTGCTCAGTAAGCAGTGGGGGAAGTGTGATTGTCATTGGACTGGGCCCTCAGCGGCCACTCTGTCCTGACCTGGGGCAATCTCCCAGCCCACAGCTGCCCCACAGCCCAGAGGAGGGCATTTTCCTCTGCAGGAAATGGAAACACATTTCTTCTTCCCATGTGTACCCCCTCTGAAGGCAAAACCGCCAGGCTCTGGTCACTCCCCAGACTCTCAGAGGCAGCATAGCCCTGCTTGGGACAATCTTGACCTGCCCTGGAATGGAAGTCTGCTTTCCAGCTGTCCACTGAGGCCACACAGAAGAACACGGCTGCTGCCTTTGCCCCGTGACTCCTTTGCTATTTGGAGACAGTGATCTCGTCCCCTCTCCAAGACTCCTCTCCAAGTCTCTTCTCCAGGTGGAACCCATCCAGCTCATTCAACTGTCCCTTCCATGACGTACTTCATGGGTCACTAAACACAGCCCCACCGGGCCCTGATGTCAGCGGCGCCCCTGGCATTGTGCAATGCTGCGCCCCACCCTCCCTCACGCCCTGCCTCTGCAAGTATGTGCTTAGAATTCAAGTCATCTGCGCAGAGTGGGGACACTGCAGTCCCCTCTCTCCCCCTTCATGTGAGACCTGCACTATCCAGGAGCAAAATAACTCGGACTGGTTGTGTGATGTTAATTTTTCTAGTAGCCTCCAGTCAAAGGAAACGAGTAACATTAACCTAAAACTGTGTTTCAGTTCACCCAGTATATCCAAAATACGATCCTTTTAACATATAATCAATACAAAAATTGCCAAGGAGAGATCTTCAGCTGTTTTTCATATAAAACACCCCTTCAATCAGAGGGGTTTTTACATACACAGTACATCCCATTTGGGACTCGCTACATGGTGACTACTCAGTAACTACTCGTGGTTTGTGGCTACAGAGTAGGACAGGCAAGGTAGTAGAGACAACTCCTGTGGTCTAACTCACTTGGATGTTGTAACTAACACATCACTCTGGCTCAGGAGAAAAGTAATAATCTAGAGCCTGAAAGTTAGACTGTTAGGAGAGCCGAATCCCCCTGTCTTGGTCCTAGTGTCAGCTCAGTATATATGTCATACTGCATAAGTCACTTATCCCCACCTCCTTTCCTCATCTGACAAGTATGAATTGAGAAGAAAGAGGCATCTGATCTATGTCAGCAACTCTCTGGGGGTGCTTTTATATGTGTTCTTATATATATTTGGGGGGGCACCCAAGACGTAGGTTTTCATGTTCTTCCCCAGGTGGAGGCTCTGATCTCTCTGGCATTGCAGGGGCTTGCAGACCCACCTGGTGGGGGGCCGGGCTCCCAGGGTATCGGTGATGCTGAGTGATAGGTGGGCACCCTCCAGACCTGTATCTTTCCTGGTCTTTACTGCTTCCTTGAATAACAGAAAAAGGACAGGAGATGGCAGTGTTTTGAGGTTTGTTTGCTGGATAGCAACACCTCCATCTGCTCAGGTATCTGATCTGTCTTTTCAAAGCTGTCCTACCACAGAGGGTGGTTGTGAGCCAGGTCCTGATCCCTCCCTGTGCTTATTCCCGCTCTGCCAGTAACACACCACATGACTCAACCTCCCCTCCCTGCACCTGCATCTGCCCCAGCTCCCTGAATCCCACTGGCTTCTCCTTCCTGACCAGAGACTTGCCTTCCGAGCTCAGAGCTATCACCTGTCACCTGCGTGACTTTGAGCAAATCACTTTACTTGCTAGAATCTAAATATCTGTGTCCTGGAAAAGGGAGAATTCTTCCTCCTCACAAGATTGGTGGTAGTGACAACTAAAATGATATAGATACACTCGCCTCACTCAGTACTTGATGTTACAGTTATTATGATGAAATCTTTACAAGCCATTTTAAGAATGATTTGACTTTGCTTCATAAAGCGGCTCATCAGTCTCCTCTGTTCAGCTCTACCCAGCTTGCTTCCCTCTCCCCAGTCACCTGGGCCTTCTCGGTCTGGCCAGGCAGGCCACCCGCTGTCCACCAAACAGAGAGATCCTCCATGAATGACCCCTTCTCACTGGGGAGAACCCAGGATGATGAGGCTGGAGGGGGTCTTTGAGAGCCATGCCTGGGATACTCCATCCCCATGGCCATATTTGGAAATAAGATACAATAATGTTAATTGTGAATCTTTCTAAAGTATATTTAATTGATCTGCTTTGAACGTTTTCTTAATTCATAATCATCAGGAATAAACTTTCTGTATTAAAACAAGGAAGGTAGCTGGGCCTGGTGGCGACACCTGTAATCCAAGTGCTGGGAGGCAAGAGGCCAGGGATCGCTTGAGTCCACAGGTTCGAGACTACCCCAGGCAAGATAGCGAGATCTGGTCTTGAAAAAGCAGATGGGTACAGTGGTGGCTGCCTGTAATCCTAGCTACCTGGGAGGCTGAGGCTGGAGATCACTTGAATTCATGGGATCTGAACTACCCTGGGCAACATAGCAAGACCTAGTCTCAAGAAAAAAAATATTAAAAAAACTAAAGAGGGCACTAATTTCCATTGAGTGTACTGGATATCTTAAAAATGATGTCACTCAATTAACAAAACTTTGGTATAAAGTTTGGGTATTATCCCCTTTTCACAGATAAGGAAACTGAGGCAGGCCATACCTCCCTGCCTGTACCTTGTATCCTTGTATCTCAGAGGCCTCTGGGCTCCACTTTGATTGACTCAGCGTTCTTATGGGTGTTTTACAGGATGGCCTCCCCCTTGCTTGGGGCTGGTGGTAGGTACGGAGTATAGCTGCTGACTCATTTTCTGGCATGAGAAAGCATATCTGTAGCACATGCTTTAAAGCTTTTGCTTTCCTCACCTGTCTGTAATGTTTACACTCCTTTCCAGTTCCTTCTTGAGTCACTCTCTTCTCTTGGCTGGTCTGAATTCACGCTTCCTTGACTCTTTGGCCTCTTTCCCAAGTCCTTTGTAGTCAACCCTCACTCTACCCTCCTTCTCCTTCTTGGCTCTCTGCATCCTTCATTTTGGTCATCTGACTCCTGCATCTTCACATCTTGGTCCACATATCTCAAGGTTTACCCCTCTCTTGGTTTCACCATCTCTGTGCCGTCACTCCTAAAGGCACAGCTCCTAGCCACACCAGGAGCTGCAGACTATATATCCATGCCTGCTGAACTGATGTCTTCCCTGGCTGTCCTATGGGAGACCCCGAGTGTTAGGTTGCATGAGTGGTAGAATGTATTATTTTACCCACTTCTGTGACTAACAAGGAAACTGCACTTTGTCTCAGTGACTGACACTGCTATGCATTTCCACTTTTTCTTGATTGGATTAGGTGTAGACTTCTCTGAGATATATCAGAACTTTGAGCCCTAAAGGCCTAAGCCCAAATGTTCTCAGGAACTCATTCCTATCTGAACACTGGCTTAATGATTTCTGAGACTCCCTTCTGGCCTGAGAGTTTAGCTTCTGTCCTCATGGCTGCAGCTCAAGGCCCAAGGACAGAACAGAGAGCCTGTTTCAGCCCAGGCTCAGCCTTCTGAACTTGGGGCTGATACTTAGGCAACTAGGGCCACCTTGTGTCTCCTGTGGGGTCACCAATCATGTCCTTTCTCAGTAGAGACCAGCTCACCTAACTGGTTTCCTGTGTTCCTGCAAACTCCAGTTTCTCTGTTAGACTCAGTGACTCCTGACCCTGAGCACTCATCAGGCTCATCCTAGGGCCAAGGAGGCAAAGGTAAGGCTTCTGGACCTGCATCACCAGTCCTAGGCTTTGCAGCTGGATTCTTCCCA
Organism: Uropsilus gracilis; assembly: GCA_004024945.1. NCBI lineage: Eukaryota > Metazoa > Chordata > Mammalia > Eulipotyphla > Talpidae > Uropsilus > Uropsilus gracilis. The sequence goes on along the minus strand of PVHY01023177.1, from coordinate 14,198 downwards.
GAGCACTCATCCACTTACTCACTCACCCATTCAAATAGTTTCTCAAGGAGAGCCTTTCTAGTTACTCTTCTGTCCTTCATTGTGAATATGCTGTAAAAAATTCCACTGTACAATACTATATATGGTAAAAGGAGGTCTCTCTATTACCCAACATTGCTCTTGATCAGAACTAAATAATCTGAGGAGTGTGGATGAGACTTGCTCTCTCTCACTCCTCTCTCTGTATGTATATATAGATAAAATCTTTCTATATACATACAAAATATTTCTGTACACATACAAACATATGTGTATGTATATGCATACATATATAGATATACATAAACCTCATGCATGTGCATACATGCATGTAAAAATAATGTGCATGTGCAATATTGAAAGCATTGGAAAACTGTTTGCACACAGGGTCCAGCACATAGTAGGTACTATGACTTTTCTGTCACTTCCTCTTTCACTTTATGTTCTATCATGGCCATCTTTCTGTGTCAGCACAGACTAGTAAATAGACAAGGGCATAGATTACAACCCAGAAGGAAGAGAACAAGAAATTGCAGGAACAGGGGAGGCTGAGGGATCCCCAGGGTTGGGGGCAACCCTCACAGCGGTGTGAGCTGAACGAATTCTGAAGGCACTTGCAGCTGGCCAGAGAGGTGAGGGACGCCTGCAGCTGCCTGGGACTGACTTCCCACACACGCGCCTGCCGGCCTCATCTGTCATTCATGCCACGTCTAGTTCCCAAAGAAGGGATTCAGGGTAGCTTCTAATTTTTATAAAATGACACATACAATAACAATAGGTCCATTAAGTGAGGGAAAAGCGTAAGAGTTTTGTAATAAAATGGGAGAAGAGAATGAACCATAAACCTAAAATGAGGATAGTTACAGCAATCGAATACGAGATTTACCTCTGTACTTCCCAGCAGGCACAGGGGCGGCATGGAGGGCCCAGGGCTCTTCTACCACACCAGTGACGCCAGGCCCCCTCTGCTCCTCACTCAACCCCTGGCTTGGTCTCTGTGTTTATGGCCCCCGTGTGCTGGGCTGGTCAAGATTTTGAGTTGCTCTTTAATTCTGACCCATTTCTGTGTCCACATTGGATGGAGTCAGCAGTTTGGAGCACCTGGCAACTCTCACTCCCTTACTCTGAGACACAGAAGAAACTGAGGCTCGGAGGACTTAGAAACATTGGCAGCCTCTGCCGTAAGGGAACAGAGATGAGATTTCTCAGGACAAAGGATTTCTTAGGTGGGCATCCACTTGACCAAGCTGGCATCACATAGCCGCTGGGTTACCTGTAGATGGCCAGCTGGGGCTGACCGCTGGGTACCTAACTTGGTTTGAACATATGCAATTAAACCTATGCATTCAGATGGCTGGAAAAAGCAGAGCCATAGAAAGAAGTAGCATTTGTCAAATGCCAACTATGTGCCAGGAACTTCTGTTGCCACATCTTCAGTTATGAAACGAGGATGATGGTAAAATAATAGCAACCACTCTGGGTTGGCTAAAGATCAGTCATGGATCACTTAGCATCGAGCATGCACTTGATAGGTCCTTGATAAATACTATTAGCATCTTTGTCATTATTATTATTACCATCCCTGCAGCATGCCTATGGAATGGCATTGTCAGGGCTGCCTATGGCTCAGGACCTACACTTCAGGAAGAAGCCCAGACTCAGAATTAGAACCAGGGAGTTAACCCAGGCTTGCTGGGCTCAATCCCTGTGCTTGCTCACGCTGAAAGACAGAGGCCAGAAGACACAGCCAAGGCTCAGAACAAGTATGCAGAAGGTTTAGGGTGAGTGCGTGTGGCGTCAGGTCCCTGTTCAGTGATGGGGCCTCTAGAAGCAGCTGCAGAGAGAACTTGGATACATGCGGCTGGCTGGGGCCCTGCAGCTGGAGCGGAGCTTACTGTGCTGTGTCCATGCTCGATCCCAGAGGTGCAGGAGAGCAGCAGCTGCAAGGCTGGCTGGAGCTGGACCCAGATTCTTGGGCGCCAAGCAGGACCAGATCACCTGAGGAGGGCACCTCTTGACATCTGGCAAATGGAGGCTTGAGAAGGATGGGATGACTTCATTTGCATGGACTGGATTTCTGGCTTGCCCTCACTTAGTCAAGCCCAAGTATTCAACAGTGATTACAAAGTAGAAATCAAGGGTGTGAGCTGAATGGAGGGGGAAGATGGCGTATTCATCCCATCCCTGCTATCCTGCAGTACGTGCTCTGCACAGCCTTTGCCAGGTGGCATCACCCACCCCTGTAGGGGACAACCAGTTAAGATGGTTAATTGCAGTGATTAAAGCACCAGCTTTGGGTAGAAGACTTGGGCTTGGATCCTGGTTCTGTGTCATTATTATTATTATTATTATTATTATTTTGAGACTAGGTCTTGCTATTTTTGCCCAGGGAACTGCAGGCTCACGTTGCCCAGGGTACTACGGACTAAAGCAATCCCCAGCTTCAGCTTCCCAGGTAGCTGGGATTATAGGTGTGCGCCACCATGCCCAGCTATTTTTTGGGACTAGGTCTCACTATGTTGCCCTGGGTGGGTCTCGAACCCATGGACTCAAGCAATTCATAGTCCCAGCCTCGCTCCGTAGGCTGTGATTAAGGAAACACGCCACCATGCCAGGCCCTTGTGTCATTAGTATCTTGCTTCCTATTTTTTCTATCATTTTCCCAACAACCTGGTGAGGTTTATTCAGCAACCACTGTCTCAGGATCCTTAACAGAAACCCTCAGTCTGCCAGTTCTCAAAGTGGGAATACTGTTGACAACTCCAGAATGGCTCTGGGGCTTAAACAAGAGGGTGCACGGCACAGTGCCCAGAACCTAGGAGCCTTTTGCAACCCTTAGCCTCCCCAACCTTCTCTCAGCCTCAGCTGGGTTGGTTGCTCAGATGATCCAAATTTACCTGGATCTCTGGTCTGTCTCAGGCTGAAGGGTTCTGAGACAGGCAGGCAGAAGAGGGGGCCATGTCAGTCATGCACCCAGGCTACGTGGACCAAGACCAAGGTGATGGAGAGAGATACAGGCCCTCAGAGAAACAGTGCCTTCCCCATCACATCATTCCATCCTTTCATCCCCACTCTCAGGGTAGGTGTTATAATCTCTATTTTGCTTATGTGGAAACTGAGCCAAGTCACAGCCCAGGGTCACATGGTGAATCCTGCATGGGGCTGGCGCTGGGCTGCCCTCCAGACCTGCCTGCCATTCAGCCCACAGCTGTGACTGCCAAGCAAACTCAGGGTCCTGTGGGTGGGCATCTGGGGGTCCTCCAGGGAGAGGCTCATTGGTGTGGCATCCTGGCAGGTCTGAGGGGTCTGCCTTCCCCTAGAAACCTCACTTCCTTTCTGTTAGTCTTTTCTCTAACAGTTAACAGCTCTCTATTTTATTATCTTTTATTGAGTTGTAATGGACATGTAGCTATTGCTTTCTGGTGTATGACAGAATAATTCATTATTTGGTAAATGTTCACCTTAAGTACAGTTTAACGTGTGTCCCTGAAATTGAGTCAAAAAGAGGGCAAAAGATGCTAACTAACAAACAAAGGTCCGCTTTGCTCGCGCATAGCAGTTGCCACTCAAAATGCAGTTTAACAAAGGATTTTACTTACAAGGGAATATTAGCAGGGAAAATAAAAAGTCCTTAAAGCCCCAAGTGGTGACGTCACCATTCTCTGTCCCAAAGGTCCCAAAGACACATGTCCATGATGGTGCCCCTTTGCTCCTCCAAACCTGAGGCAGGCACTCTGCAAATTCTAGTCTTTCTCGGGTGTCTTTTCTTTGCTTCCTTTCTCTCCAGTGTTCCTAGGGTGCTTCAAAATTTTTTAAATGCTGATGCACAAATCACCTTTCCAAATCCCTGGCCATCTCCAGGTACCAGTTCACTATGTCATCTTGCTGTGGGCCACACTCCACATCAGCCACTCTTCTGCCAGCCACCATGGCTCCTTGCCACCACCAGCCAGGTGGCTTCTGCCCAGTGCCGTCACTGGGGCTACTCTTTACCCACCTGCCACTCTCTTTTTCTCCTCTCCCCAAAAGTCTGTGTCTCCCTCTAGTCTCTGCTCCTTTCTTTTTATCTTTTTTTTCCCCTAAAAGCCAAAGGCTCCAATTTCCTTCTACACACCCTCTTGGTGATACATTTTCTCTTCCCTGCCTGGGATTTGCAACAAAGTAAAAGTACCTTATCCTGTTTACACCAGTACCCTTTTCCTGTTTAGACCATCTTTAACTCCGTGTTTTTCCGACACAGCTAATGCAATCCTAAATTTCAATACTGCCCATATTGGGGCCCCAGCTTCATCCCCATATAAAGTTACAATGTTTTTTTTTTTCTTGTTTTGAGAACTTTTAACATCTTAGCAACTTTCAAAGACACAATTATTATATATTATTAAATATGGTCTTCATGTGTGCATTAAATCCCCATGAATTATTTTTCATTGCTGAAGATTTGTAGCTTTTGACCCATTTCATCCATTTTATTCAGCAGTGCCCTCTGCTTCAGGCAACCATCAATTTTTCTCTTCATCAACTTGCTTTAGTGTTTTAGGTTTTTTCATATTCTACCTATAAGTGATATCACATAATATTTGTCTTTTTCTGGCTTATTTCACTTAGCGTAATGCCCTCAAAGGTCCATCCATGTTGTCATAAATAGCAAGATTTCTGAATTTCTTTTATAACTGGATGCTATTCTGAAACGGTATAAAAAAGACTCTATGACTTAAAACACATACAGGCCTGCTTCTCTCTCTAGAGCAAGCTACTAGCAGTTTCTTAGCAATTTATCTTTACCTTGAACTAGCCACACCTATCTGCCTGCTTCTCTCTACAAAGCAGGCTACACACTATTAGCATTTACACTGATCACCTTTACCATTGATATGCAAAAGCCAGCCAGCTGCTCTTTGCTTTTAGGTCCAAAAACACCCTATCAATTCCACTGCATAAGTATATACATCATAGCTCTTATATCCGTTCATCCATCCTCAGACCTTCAGTTATTTCCATGTCTTGGCTACTGCACATAATGTTGCAATGACTATAGGGGTCTGGATATCTTTTCAAGATAGTATTTCTATTGGCTTTGAGTAAAGGGAAGTGAAATTGCTAGATCATATGGCAGTTTTGTCTTCGCTACTTTCAGAACCTCAGTGCTCTTTTCCGTAGTGGCTGTACCAACTTACATTCCCATCACCAGCACACAAGCGTTCCCTTTACTCTACATCCTTGTTTCTTAGTTCCTGTCTTTTTGATGAGAGCCATTCTGTCAGCAGGTGTGACTGATAGCTCATTGTGGTTTTCATTTGCAGTTAGAGCTGTTTAGAATTCCAAACCACTTTAGTAGTTTACAAGGAGGTCTCAGGGCTCTGTGAACATCAGCTCTGACGAACCTTCGAGAGCATCTGATCTAGGCCTCCCACCCTTTGGAGAGATCAGGAAATGGGTCCCTTGAGGAAGGGAGAAGCAACTTAGTCAACAGTAAGGCCAGTCGCAGGACACTGCGGCCCAATGTTCCGAGAGCATCGCTAGATCAGGGGGATGACAGGCCTGGGTCAGGACAATCCAGAGACATGGTGTGGCAGAGCAGGGCAGGGCAGAGAGACCACAGACCTCGTCTGCTGTCAAGCCCTTGCTTCATCTCTTCCCTCCTGCATCCCTGTGAAGTCACTGTCCTCACTTTGTAGAAAGCCAGACTTAGAGAAGTCGAAAGTTATCTAGCTTCTCAGTGAGGGAGGCAGAAATCAAACCCCGGCCTGCCTGTCTCCTAGTCCTGCACCTTTCCTCCTGTGTTGGGTTGAGGGGTGTCTCCTTTCTCGTCCTGTCCCCAAATTCACGCCCCTCCTGGGACCTCAGAATGTGGTCTTGTTTGGGAATGAAGAGTTTGCAGATGTGACTGGTTAATAGTAGGCCTGGCTGCAGCAGGGTTGGCTCTAAGTCCATGACAGAGAGGAGAGTGCCCGGTGGGGACACAGAGGTGGGACAAGAAGGAACATTGTAGGAAGGTGGAGGCAGAGAGCGGGTGATGTGGCCCTAGGACAACTGCTGGCAACCACCGGGAGCTAGAGGAAGTGAGGTTCCTCCTGGACCGTGAGGCAGTCTGTGCTCCTTGTTTTCAGCTGCTTTGGCACGATGGGATAGCAACCCTTGCTTATGAGTACAGCTCTCTCCTGGAGTTCAGACAGGGGCATGGGGTATAGTGCCAAGGATCCCAGGTCTGGTTGTGCTGAAATCTAGACTATCAGGACAAACCTGAGGTGGAAAAGGATGAAGGGAACATATTTTTCTGACTTTTGCTCTGCCAGATTCCCTGCTGGGCTCCTTAGTCACTGATCTTCATCACCCCCACAGGTACATATAGCCATTTCACAGATGAGGAAACTGAGGCTCAGTTTGACAAAGAGCAAACCCTGCCTCCGGTCTGAGTCCCAGAGAGGTTGGCTACTCGCTTTAATTCTCTGAGTCTCACTTTCCTCCTCCAGAAAATGGGAATCAGAGGATCTGCCTGTCAGGTGGCTGTAAGAATGAGAAGAGTTCCTGCTGTCATTCAGCAAGTATTTATGGAAGGATTCTGTGCCAGGCCTGCTCTAGGCCCCAGGGACGTGGGGGTAAGCAAGATGGGCAAAGTCCTTGCTCCCAAGGAATCAGATTCTTCTGGGTAATCACTGCCAGGTGCACTGCGGGGGCTGACTGTGAAGCATTCTGTGAAGTTCTGGTGGATGAGAATCCAGGACCGAAGGGTGAAACAAGCCTGGTCTGTAAGAGGAACTCACTTTGGCACTAATTCTCTACCATGGTTAATGGGGGACACAAGATCTTTTCCTCCCAGATCTCAAGTTCTTGGGTACCCTGCGGTTGCTGGTCTGAGCTGCCTCCCCAAAGCCAGAACTCCCTAACTCAGGCATGGACTGCAGAGGCAGTAGAAGCAGCCTGGGGTCTTGTCCCGAGGGCCCTCCTCTGCAGAGTTGCCCCTCTCAGCCTCACTGCCTCAGCCCTGCCCCACCCATTCCCCAACACTATCTCTGGGCCAGGCCTGAGCTGGCCCTGGAGGCTCTCCCAGTTGTCCTGATATCCCCTCTGGCTTCTGCAGACACTTGCTCCCCCTTCTACCCCTGGAGGCCCTGGCTGGGCACCACCCCTCCCCACCTCCAGAGGTGTCTCCAGACCTCACCCCTGTGCTATTCTTTTTCCTGATGGCTGTGGCATCAAATGTCAACCGGGCTCTGCTTGTCACTGGCAGGTGGGGGTGGGTAATGTTTTTGATAACATTACTGTAGCTGAGGGGAGGGCCTTTCCAGTCCCACACTAGGGGCTGGGAATAGTTGGCCCAGGTTCCACTCTGCTCCCAATCACTGTGCTGCCTTGGGCAAACCTCTTCCTCCCAGATCATGGTGAGAAGACAACCCTCTCTGCCTCCCCTCAGTGGAGGTAAGAGGAGCGGGAGATGGGACAGAGCTGGGGCGAGGGGTGGGTGGGGTGTCAGGGAAACACTGGGCAAGTGTCCGTGGACTCCCCGTGAGAGCCCCATTCCCTTCAGAAGGGGTCTGGAAGGAGGTTCTGGGCCTGTAGAGCAGCCATACCCGTCAGCCCTCAGAGGAGCCTGTCTTCCTGTCCTCGCCTGCCCCGAGTGAGCAGGACAGCTGGCACAGAGTGCTGGGGAAGCGGGCTCTGGCGGGCCCTTGACAGCTCAGCAGTGGCGGAGCAGAGTGGCAGTGGTCACTGTGACAGGGGCTATTCTGAGAGCGGGGAGGTGCTTGGGAGCAAGAGACTGTGACTGGAGGAGGGGCAGCCAGTCCTGGGAGGGTGAGGGGCGTGTTCTGGGGCCTGTGGAGGGGCGTCTGCCAGGGGCAGGGTGCATTGCAGAGCTGTGTGGTGTGTGCTGTCACTGGGAGGGGAAGGACCGGCTGAGGTATTGAGGCGCACCCTGGCATTGTTTTGGTGTGTGTGTGTCTTAAGTTTTGAGAGCCACGGATGGGTTACTCTCGTACAAGTACGGGTCAAGCATGCATCTGCGTGTGAGCAAAAGAGCAAGCGTACAGTGAGATACAAGTGTGTCTGAGTGCACAGGGAGATGGTGGCAGAGGCAAATGTGCCTGTGTGTGGAAGGAGGAGGAATGCAAGGGTGAGCAAGTGGGGGCTTGTTGGTGAACAAGAATGAATGTGGGAGTGGTGAGGAGGATGGGAGCCTGAGTGCAAACATGGGGGAGGGCAAAGAGAGGGACAGACCTGGGGCCCAGGACCTTGGGAGGGTACAGGTCTGTGTGACTGGGACTGAAGTATCCGGGACATTTGCAAGTGTGCATGTGAGTGAGCCAACGTGTGTGAGTGGACATGAGTGTGCAGGGAGAGCAGGTGGGATAAAGTGTGAGCTGGGACAAGTAGAAAGAGAAAGAAGCAAGACCAGTGGTAAAAAGGATAGCATTTGTGGAGCACTTACTCTGAGCCTAGTGTAGATATTCATAATCCTACTCAGTTCTTCAAGTTTCCTACCAAGTTACTGCTATGCTGCTCATTTATAGATTAGGAAATAGTGGCTTTGAGCAGTTAAGTAACTTGCCCATACTCTTAATCACTTTTTTATATTGCCTCATAATGAATGTGAGCGGGGGCCAAGTTGTGAATAAAGAAGAATGAGTGTCAATGTGCATGATGGAATTGAGTTGGAGTGAATGGGGGGGGGGAGTGGTGCCAGATGTGGGTCCCAGAGGAGAGAACAGCTATGAACACTAGGCGGGGCTGGGGTGTGAGCAGAGCCTGAGTCAGCCTCTAGGGCGTCTCTGCCAATTTGGCTTCCCAGCCCCGCAGTGGCAGCCTGTGCCAGGGCCCCCAGCTGCGGATCCTCCCAGCTCTGGTATGACCCCCAGCAGGTCCCCTGTCTCACAGAGCAGGCTGGGCAAGGCTAAAGACTGGCAGGAGGCCTCCCTGCCTCCAGGGTACCTGATGTGGGCTCCTGTGTGCCTCCTGATGCAGGTAGGGCACAAGGCTGCTGTCATTGCAGGTCCAGCAGATTTCAGTTCCATTGTGACTCTAAACGCAATGACCCAGAGGGTGTCAGGAGGGGGGAGGAGTGGACGGAGCACCAATGGCTCCCATGCCCACCCTCCCCTTCTGGATGTGACTCAGGCAGTGGTCATGCTAGGTATTTGTGAACTGGGCCTGGTGCCACCCTGGGGGTTAAGGAGGGGCCCCTCTCTGGTCCCAGCTCCATCCTCACCCTGGGTCCTACTCCTTGGGAGTTAAGCTGGAAGGAAGGAATTTTGGAGAGAGGAGCGCTGTCTCCCATGGCCTGAGTCCAGTCCTCCTCCTGCCCAGAGAATTCTGCAAGTCCCGTCTCCAGCCTCTCCAGGAGGGAGGAGCTGGCTGGTGAGCTTGGGATTCCAGTCTTGGCCAGGCCATCTGGGCAAGTCACCTTCCCACTCAGTTCCTGATTGGCCAAAAGACCTCTTGTACTAAAGGGACATTAGGTGTGGTTGCAGGACAGTGGAGTGGTGTGGACGAGCGAGGAACAGACAAATGGTGCTATCTGGGCAGAGAGAAGGTGTGAGGGATAAGCTGACATTTGAGCTGAGCTTTGAAGATGGGAGGATCTCAGATGCTGGCCTTGAGGAGGTGAAAGTGTGTTCTGGGCAGAGGCTGGCAGGTAGAACGGTTGCTGGAAATCTAGCCTAGGGCCCAGCAGGGTAACACCCAACTCCTCAGCTTGTTTCTCCCTTCTGAGGCCCTATGACGATCTGATTAACATCTGAGTTCTCCACTGGCCTGCACGGTAGAGCCCTCACCTGCCTCTGGCGCTGATCTTGCCTGTGTCCTGAGCAATACCTGGTTCATCAAGGGTACTCAGTACATATCGGCTAATGAATGTGAAGTTTATTCTCAAAGACGATGACCTTTGGGGCAAATGCTTGCTCCAATAGCCCCTGCAAAAGCCCTCCCATCCCACCTCACCACCCCCCACCTGCCCCGCCAGTCTCTAAAACAGCAGTTTGCAGCATGTGCCTCACCAGGGAACCTATTAGAATTGCAAACCTCCAACCCCAGCCCAGACTTCCCCCGGCTTGGGCGCTGCAATACGTTTTCACAGGCTTTCTAGGTTGATTCTGCTACAAGTTAAACTTGGGAGAATCGAAGCCCTAAAACTCTGATCTTAGGCACCATGAGAGCCTGTAAAGAACCATCCTGCAGAATGAGAAGCTAGAACTCTGTGAAAAGCTGGTTCCCAACCCCGGTATTCTTGACCCTTCCGCCCAATAAAGGACACAAAGAAGAGAGCTTGGTCATCTTGCCCCATCAGGTCTCTGGAACCGGGACGTGGAAACGCTCAGTCTAGAAACAGGGGGCGGGGCATTCCTCCCGGAGTAGAAGGCGGGGCCGAGTCGTCTGAGCCCCGCCCCATGCCGTTGCCCCGGGAAACCCCGGGTTGTAACAATAACCGGCTGACGCGCTTCGGGGAGGGACCCTGCGGAGAACGTGGGCCGGACAGCCTCGCTGCGGACCAATGAGAGGGCTCGGGCCCCGCCCCCGCGCCCCCTCCCCGACGCCGAGCAGGGGGCGGGGTCGCGCCCGCCGCTCCCCCCCTGCTCCGTAGGCGGCGCTGTTGTGTGCCGGGGCTGCGGCGGGGTTCGCCCGGAGCCGGGAGCTCCGCGTCTCCACCCCCAACCCGCGGGCGGGGCACCCCGGCAGGCCGAGGATTCCGCGGTCGCGGGCGGGCACGCCCCGCCCCCCCCCCGCGCCGGCCCCGCCCCCTCCCCGGCCCCCGCCCATCCCGAGGTGCAGCCGGCGCTGAGCGCGGCAGGCGCGGGAGCTGGCGCTGGAGCCGGAGCGGCGGCGGCGGCATTCACGGGGCGGCGGCGGCGGCGGCGGCGCGGGCTCCTGCACGGGCTCGGGCTCCGGCATGGTGCAATCCGGCCTCGTCCCGGGAGAGCGGGGCCCGCGTGCGGGGCCGGCGCCGGGGGAGCGGCGGCAGCGACGGTGGCGGTGGTGGCTGCAGGCACAGGCAGGCGGCAGGTGCTAGAAGCGGAGCTGGGCGAGGTGTGTGCCCGTTGGGCTCCGGGGCCGCCGCCCCCTCACTGCCCCCATCTTTCCCTCCCTTTGGGCTTCCCAGCGCGTCCAGCCCCCTGTCTCCGCTCCCCAGCCCATGGCGCCCCGCGGTTGAGCCGGCGCCGCCAGGGACCCCTCCCGCGGGCCTCCCCGGGGCGCGCAGAGCCCGGAGCCGCCCGCCCACCCTCCGCGGAGCCTCCCTCCTCTCCTCGCCCGAGCCGGGCGGGACCATGGCTGCGAAGCTGCGAGCGCATCAGGTGGACGTGGACCCGGACTTCGCGCCGCAGAGCCGGCCGCGCTCGTGTACCTGGCCCCTGCCGCAGCCCGACTTGGCCGGCGACGAGGACGGAGCGCTGGGCTCGGGGGTGGCCGAGGGCGCCGAGGACTGCGGGCCGGAGCGCCGGACGGCGGCCCCGGCGATGGCCCCAGCGCCGCCGCTGGGCGCGGAGGTCGGACCGCTGCGGAAAGCGAAGAGCTCCCGGCGGAACGCGTGGGGGAACCTGTCCTACGCCGACCTCATCACCAAAGCCATCGAGAGCGCCCCGGACAAGCGGCTCACGCTCTCTCAGATCTACGACTGGATGGTCCGTTACGTGCCCTACTTCAAGGATAAAGGCGACAGCAACAGCTCGGCCGGCTGGAAGGTGGGGGCGTCCGGCTGTGGAGCGAGAGGGTCGGGGTAGCAGGCTGGGGCTCCCAGGGGCTGCTAGGTGGTTCTGGGTTCCAGGCGGGCATTCTGGAAGGAGGCCCTGGGGCACCCCTAGGGGTCACTGAGTGTGTGCCCGGGGCGTGAGGCCGGCCGGCAGACAGGCGGGGGCGTGCTGGGAGCAGCTGTGTGCATGCTCTGGATGCGGGTGGGAGGTCTGGTAGGGTGACTAGGGACTCCCTGTCTGTCACAGACTGAAAGATCAGCCACTTTGAGGCACCCCCGAGGGACAGCTCCACTCCAACCTTGGGGGCATATCATTGGAACCCATTCCCAGGCCTTGCATATTGGGGAGTCCCTTTCCCCCTCTACCTTCCCCCCTCCCCGCGAGTTTGCTTTGTGTTACTCTTGTTTTACCCTCTCCACTAGGACGCCTCCTTAAAGGACTGAAATAATCCTTGGGGTCAGTGACTGCTTTCTTCCCCGGATTTTCTCCACTGTCCTCCCTGGAACAGACCCCAGGGTGAGGAGCACAACCCTAGGCCCAGTTTCTTCTGTGGTGCCAGCAGTTCACTCTAGGGCACCAGCCAGCCTGGGGTGGGGAACTAATCAGGTGACCTGGGATCTGAGTTCCTCAGGGGCAACCGCTGTCCCCCCTGGCCTGGATCAATGCGGTGGGCAGGTGATGACCCCTGCTGGTGTGAGGGTAGGGTACTGAGGGTCAGAGAGCCCTCCTTGCTCACCCCAGGCTGTTGCCCTCTTTCCTGGCTTTCTGAACCCAGATGCATTTAGAGGGAAGGGGAGGAGCAAGCCCCCCCCCCCCAAGGAAGCCTAGTGGAAGCTAGTGGAAAGGGGGGAGCCATCTTGGGAGAGGACAAGGACTTAACTGGATTGTGACCTCCAGACCCTTCTCTGACCACCATGCAGGGGATTGGGAATAGTCTCTGCCTTTGGGGGAGGAAAGGTGACTGTGCCTAGCAGTGAGTTATCAGACTCCCTATGGGAAGGGGACCCCGCCAGGGATGCATGCCTGTGTGGAGGAAGGGGACTGTGCCTGATCATGGCTGCAGACAGGGTCAGGAAAGTAGGTGTGCCAGTGGAGGAGGGGAGGCTTGTGGACATAGACAGCTTAGATGCCCAGTGGCTGCATTGTAGGGGCCATGCTGCCCTGAGCTGGGAACCTGTGGCACTCGGGCTTCCTGCTGGCAGTTTTTTCTGTCTCTCTGGCCACCATGGGGGGGGGGTGTGTGTGAGGCAGACTGGAGAAGCAGGTACAAGTCCTCACCTCCATCTGCTATAGAGCCCCTTGCACTCAGCAACTACCAGTTATTCCTCCCAAGTAGGACCTGCCCTTCAACTTTGCTCCTACTCTCTCCCTACTCCCCAGGCACTATCCCACCCACCCTTCCTTTTCTCTGTGCAGATATAATCCCTGTTGTCAAGGACACAGACTCCAGATGCCTCTTCCAGGGAGCCTTTCCCAGCCCTTCTTAGCAAACTTAAACTCCATCTTTTTTGGTCCTCTCCCTGTCTGTCATAAGTATTACTCTAGTGTGTCTGTCTCATTCCCCTTCCACATCCCACCTTTATAAAGAAGACTGATAGTGTTGGAACCAACTGTGACAGTACTGGTGCCCATAATAGCAGAGACCCTGGCCCCAAGCAGTTAACAGTGCATGCCTGGCGAAAGAGGGTAGAAATGGATGGATGGATGTAGAGATTGTTGGTCATAGAGGGTATCATGGACTAGAGGAAAACTAGGAGGGCTTCCTGTTGGAGGTGATGCTGCAGCAGGGTTTGGTGGATTAGGGAAGATGAGCAAAGATGCGAAGAAGATACAAGGCTGGAAGCTGGGAGAGAGATGAAGTTCACTGAGGGTCTCAAGTCTCTGTAGCAGGCACCTGTATACCAGGTATCATCTTTAATGCCCTAAGTACTCCTTGAGGTAGGTTTTACTGTCACCATTTACAGAGCTGGACACTGAGGCACGTGAAAGCTTGAACTGTCCAAGGTCATAAAATTAGTAGTTGGAAATGCTGGACTCTAATTCAGATGTGTCTCCTCCAAGGTCCCGGAGAGTCTCTGAAATAGTATCCTGCTGGCACTGGGTGTAGAAGGGGGACTCTGGTGGCTTTGGAACTGGGGCAGTTCTAAATCCTAGAATGTGGTTGGGAATGTGTTGGAAGGTCAGTTAGTCCTATGGGTTCATTTCTCTGACGGGAAGACAGGCCCTGGAAGGGGATGAGGTTTTTCTCAGGTTGTCAGTGAGCAACTGGCCCTGGATAGGGCCCAAGTCTCCTGCCTGCCCATTGGAGGCAGTTTCCACTGCACCACGCTGCTGGGGACACGACACGTTGGCTCTCCCTGTGCTGGGCTCGGGAAGGAAGGCACTGGGGCACTGGAAAGGGAGCCTCAACCTTGGGCTCAGGACAAGCCTTGGCAGAGGCCACCCAGGCACTGGAGGAAGGCTGTTCTGAGGGGCCACCAACCTGCCCCTTCTCATCTC
>PVHY01023176.1:0-21355 GCA_004024945.1 Uropsilus gracilis | reverse complement strand
CAAGAGAAAAGTGCAAAGCACCTGTTATGGGCTGTGTTCACATGTTCCTGTGTATGCAACTGTGAGGGATTGTGTGATACAGGTGTCACTACTGGGTGCTTATACATTTGGAGTGTTGCAATATGAGATGATTCATGGGTTGCATATCTTTCAGATAGCTGAGGTAGGGTGTTTTCTCTGTGTGTGTGTGTGTGTGTGTGTGTGTAGCATGTGGGGTATGGTGATGGTATGGTTTGTTCAAGGGAAAGGATGTGGGAGCATGAATGTGGGAGAAAGTGTGAATGGGATGTTTTGTGTCAAGATAGGATAGGATTGTGAGCATTTAAATTCTGAAAGTAGAATATATACAGTGATGCTGTGTGTGTATGTGTGTGTGTGTGTAGCATATGGGGTACCCAGCTGTGTGAGTGGGTGTACTGGGGGATGGTTTTTGGAGCTGTGTTCTGGTCCCAGAGGGAGATAGCCAGGAAGTCTGTTCTGCCCTGCCCCCAGGTCTCCTGGCAACAGCACACTTTGAAGTTACTAGGAAACAGAGTTGCCCTGGCAACAGGCACATGAGTGGCAGCTCTGGGGCAAAGCCTGGATGAGGAGACCCAAACAGCAATCATTTGATCACCCACCTTGTTCCACCTTCTCTCCAGTTTCTCATTAATTCTAGCTTCCTTTCTTCATTCATGTAACATAACTATATTGACAGTCTATGAGTTAGTTACCATTTGGGGCACTGGAGATATAGAAGTGAATAAAGACAACAAGGACCCCACAGTAGCGCTCCCTCAACCTCTCAACCCTTATCTCTGTCTCTTCTTGCCTTCCTTGGCATATGGCCTGCCTTCCCTGTACCCAAGATGCCCTCAGCTCAGTCAAAACTCTTCACATCCTCTGCATAGCCCCTCAGAGATGTCTGCTAATGTGCAGTACTCAGGTACAGAAAGACAAGCACACAAGTCATCCAACTTTCTACTTCTCACTTGTAACTTGGTGACATCAGCAGAAACATGCAGAAGAGAAGTCATCACAATATTCACTTCCAAAGCCGGGCGTGGAGCACGCACCTGTTGTCCAAGCTCTGGGAGACAAGAGGCTTGGGATCGCTTGAGTTCGTGGATTCGAGACTACCCTGGGCAACATAGTGAGACCTGGTCTCGAAAAAGCAGCCGGGTACCGTGGAGGGCGCCTGTAATCCCAGCTACCTGGGAGGCTGAGGTTGGAGATCGCTTGAGTCCGCGGTACCCCGGGCAACTTGAGTCTGTGGTACCCTGGGCAACATAGCGAGACCTAGTCTCAAAAAAAAAAAAAAAAAAAAAAAGCAATATTCATTTCCAGATGAGCAAACTGAAGTCAGGATTTTGAACCTGCTCCCTCCAACACTCAATCTTTCTATCTAGTTGATTAGCTCACAGTAACAGCATTTGTGCCGCTTTCCTCTGCTAACTCACCCAGGAAAGGGTTTTATCTCTCTCAAATACCTACTACATTCATCATCCCTCAAAATAGGGGTTATTCGACAGTTCACCTGAGAGCTAGCACGGACCACAAGAACTTTGATGGACATCTCCGTGGACCAATGGGCAAGCTAATTGCACTGTAGCCAATGAGGACTCGGCTTGGGCAGGATTAAGGCCAAAAGTAGGTCGCCGATTGGACAAAATACGTTGCGATGGCGGAGATGCTGAGGCGGGTGCTAAGCACGGGCAACTCGGCTGGCCCCGGGCAGGAGAATACAGCTGATGCCGGACCACCTTTGCTACTGCTCGGAGGTCCAGGTTCTGGAAAGACAACGCTGCTCTTCGCAGCGGCTCTGGAGGCGGCAGGGGAGGGCCGAGGCCCAGTTCTCTTCCTGACCCGGAGGCCTCTGCAAAGTCTACCCCGCGGAACCGGAGTTCCGCTAGATCCTTTGAGGCTGCAGGTAACTGAGGGGCGAGATCAGAGGCCGATCCCCGTGTGGTGGACGGGTGGAGGCTTGAGTGACAGATAGACAGGCCAATGGCAAGGACGAAGAAAGAGTGACCCGGAGCCGCCATTATGGGGCCAAATCAGGAGTGAGGGAGAGGCGAGACCACGCGATGCCAAATAAGATTGAGAGACCATGCAATGACCGGTGGGGTTAGCGAATGACCGGTGCAATGACCGGTGAGAGACCATGCAATGACCGGTGGGGTGCCCTGAGGATAGGGTCTGGGGCGAGTAAAAGACTAAACTTGGGTCCTCTCTGGACTCCCGTTGCTTCCAGTGAAGCCGGAGTCAATGTTGGGGCGGAACGGGTCGAGATAGGACCAGTAGGGGGCGGGTTTTCTGTGGCAAGCCTGCTCTAGATTTGGCAAAAAGTTCCAGTCTTGCTCTTATCTAATACGGGACCGTGCTGGGTTAAAAAGTAGGGGTGGGGGGCCGCGGAGCGGAAAGTGGAGCGAATATCATATTTGACCACTCTGAGCTCTTCAGTCTAGAGTCAGCAGTCTGGGGAGTAAAAGACAAGTCCAGAAAAAAAAAATGTAAGGAAGCAGGGCTGTCATAGCTGGGAGTCTGGTTCCCTGTCCTGAATCTTTCTCCTTTTCCTGCCTCTAGAAGATCCGCTTCCAATACCCACCATCAGCTCGGGAGCTTCTTCGTTTCCTGTGCTCAGCCCATGAGACCCCGGGGCCAGCCCCCTCCCTCTTGTTACTGGATGGCCTGGAGGAGTACCTGGTGGAAGACCAGGGGACTCAGGGAACTGCCTACCTGGCTGCCCTGCTTCTAGACACAGCTACCCACTTCAGTCACAGAACTGGGACTGGCCAGGGCTGTGGGCTCATTGTCACTCTGCAGACCCAGGAGGAGGGAGACAGTGGGAATGTCCTGCAGTTGTTGCTGCTCCAGAGGTACTTCCCTGCCCAGTGCTGGCTTCAGCTGGAGACACCAGGCTCAGGTCAGCACTGCCTGCGAGTCTGCCTGGAGCTCGGAGGACTGCACCCTAGAACAGAGTGGTGGGTGTCTTTCCAGCAAGATGGAGAGATGGCAGTCAATTCGTGTGCCACCTGGACTGTTCATCCCAGATCAGACAAGGTTTCAAGCTCTGAAGGCCAATCTTGAGTTTTTGACTACCTCTCTAAGCCTCGTGTGCTGGAATATTTACCAACGGGACCAAAGACCTACAGAATGTAAAGTGCTTTTTAAACTCTTTTAATAGTATTATTTTGTACATACTATGCCGAAGCAATATATTGTTTAATTTTGTTCTTTGAAACTGTATTAAATGAGCTTCATGATAAATTCAATCTGAGATTTTCTTCTCCCACTCAACCTCATTACTAAAATTCAGCCGTATGTGTTAGATTATTTCTTTTTCTTCATTTAATTCCTTGGGTGACTGTATCCCAGTTTATCAATCAGATTTACTTCTTTACTGCTATGACCATCCTTTCACACATGTCCTTGTGCATGGGTGTGTGACTTAGGACATACACCTAGAAGTAGAATTGCTGGAGCAAAAGGTAGATATTTCTTCAACTTTCCTAGGTTATATTCAACTTTTAAATAAAAGTGATTAAAATAACTCCTATTGAACAACTTATAACATGGCCCAATTCAGAATAAAGCCCTATGAATTAATGTTATTCTTAATACTGTTAGCTGTAGAGACTCATTAAATAGCTGTTCTTTCCCTGGGTTCATAGCTATGCTACATTTCCCGCCTGTCTGTGGGTCTAGCTGGGATCATGTGACTTTCTGGCCAATGGGATTTGTGAAAAGATGATCACCACTTCTAAGCTAGATCCCCAAAATAGTCCACAGAATCTTCTGCTTTCCTCTTCGCTTATTGGCTAGCAGGATGTAGATGATCCAGCTGAAGACTCCAGGATGACCCTGTGAGACAGTGGGACAGTAACTCTATAGTATGGAAGAATCTGAGCTTCTGACTCATACCAGGGAGGGCTACCCACCTATTCAAGTTGAGATATAAGAAATCACTTAATGTGTTAGGCTGCTTGGATTAGAAGTTGTTTATTATGGCAACTAGTGTAACATATACTGAATACCTATTTTTATTAAAATTGCCAGGTTCAAGATTGAGGTCAAGGCCTGTTACTATAGTCTGGGCCTAGAGAAAGATGGGGCTTACCAAGTGTTAGTATAAATTATGATAGGCCTATATGAGAGTATGTGTGTATGCATATGCACACATAGTAGATCATACACTTTGAGATAACAGTTGTTACTTCTGGAGTAGGGCAGACTGGGCACACAGTCAAGTCAGCAATACCCCTACTTCTGAGGGAGACCTCCCTTGACAGTTTAGGCCTGGATTGGCACTTGAGGTCATGCTGGGTCCTCAAGTATCTGAGGGCTGGAGTCCTTAGGAACATATCAGATAGTTGGGAGGTGAAGGCTCGGGAGCTGGGACGAGGCTATTTTCATAAGGGTTGGCGTAGGGGTCATTGGAGGAACCAGCCTGGACTCTCTGGGAGCCTCTAGAACTGTAGTCAGTTGATATGCCAGAGTCAGACACCATGAGGTACAGGTACTTTAGGTGGAGTGGTGTAGGAGGTAGTTCAGGGGGCAGTGCCCTTGGGCGCAGGAGTTGAGAACTGGGATCCAGGATGGTGTATTCAAAGCTGGCAGTCAAGACCCCTTCTGGTCCAGGCTTCAGGGCCAAAGAAAATGAGCAGGAGGATGCTTCTGAGACTTCATCCATGGTTGCTGTATCCAAACTGCCACCAGGCCTTGGAAGGTCCTCGCTAGACAGACTCTGAGGCAGCAACCACTTGTCCAGCACCAGATAGGAGTCCCGGGCATGCTCATTGCCCACTGACTCCAGCAGGGGCCCTGCATCATTTGTTCCTGGCTCCACTGCCTGTGTCACACCCCAGCAGCGCTCAGAAAGGACTTCCAGGGGGGCAGGTGGATCCTCCGTGAAGGGGGTGCAGGGGCTCCACCACAGACAACCATCATTCTGGTATAGCCACAGCTGGAGAAACAGCACCAAATCTGCTCAGAGACCTGGGGTTTGGCCACAGAAGTAGAGAAATCCCAGGTCCTGAGAGACAATTGGACCACCTACCTGGAAGTTACCCTTGTGGGTGGTAAAGAGACCCTCAAACTCATTCTCAGGGGTTGGGATACCCGGCCAGATCTTCTGCTTCAGAGCCCTAGTGAAACCAAAAGAGACAAGTACATGGGTATGTACTTTGAACATTGAATATTGAAGTCACCTCCCAGAGGCCTTTCCCCACCATCCTTTATGTTGCCATACCCCATTTATTTCATCATAATTTATAATCAAATATTTGTTGGTTCCCTTGTTTGTTGTCTGACTCAACTATGAAATCCATAAGGTCAGGGACTGATTTGTTCTCAGTTTTCCCCCTAGTGCACAACACATGGTTGGCAGTCATTATGTGTTTTTGAATCAAGCAAATGAATGGGACCTTGAAAGACAACAAGGAGATTGTTTGGTGGACAAGGCAGGAAGGGTGTTCCAGGTAGAAGGAACAGCATGAATCAGATTTTGGGGATGTGAAACCACATGCTATGTGCTTGGAATTACAAAAACCTCAGGATGACCGATTTATAAGACGTAGACAACAAGGCAAAGGGAGGCACTTGGGGAGGTTAATTCTTTATATTAAACCTATCTGGTAGATTGCACAGCCAATGAAACTGGGGAAATGAACTAGCAAAGGAATCCAAGAAGGGGAAGCCACTGAGGTAGAAAGAAACCAAATGAATGTCCTGGTTTCTTAGAATTTTAAATAAGCCTGGGTCTGGTACCGTTTGCACCCAGTCCTGCCACTGACTCTTCAACCGTGTGGCATTGGGCAGTGTCTGCTTGTCTCTGAGCCTAGGTTCCCCCAGAGAAAGGGGACGTTGGAGGGGAGGAGTACGGACCAGGTGTCCGAATGAGACGCTCACCGGCGGTGGGAGAGCAGGGCGAGCACCGCCAGCAGCAACAGGATGAGCACGAGGATGAGGGAGAGCGTCAGGATGAGGGGGTCCAGGTCTGGAGAACACGGAAGAAGTAAGGATGGTGGGCTACACTCCGCCCCAGGCCCTCTTCTACCCCTGCCTGGGGTCTCACCACTAGTCGTCAGCAGCCACGCAGGCTCAGACCAGGCGCTCCAGAAGCCACCGAAGCTCGGCTCGGCCATACGTGCGCGTACAGTGAAGGTGTAGCGCGTCCCACCGCGCAGATTGCTCAGCACACACTCGGTACGTCCATCCAGGATCTCCACCTGGGCGCGGGGCCCCGGGAGAGGCGGGGTCAATAAGGGCGGGACAGGTGGAGCCTGACACTTGGGGGCGGGCTATGGAAGCACGGAACCAATGAAAGAGAGGAAGGACGACACCCAAGCTTTGCGGCGAGGCGGGGGCGTCAGGAGTGAAGGAGCCGAAAGCAGGAGGCGGTGCCTAGGAGTGACTCAGGACCAATCAGAGCTAGTATCCCACCCCCACCCGGTAGCAGAAGGCGGGGCCGGAGCCTGAAAGGAAACAAAGGGATCAGACGGGTTGAGGACAGATAAACCGAGAGGCGTGGAAAGGACAAGTGGATGGCCGGAGAGCTGTCTTGGGTGTCGGGCATCGGGAACCAGGGTCAGGAGGGGCGAGGCCACGGGACCGGGGGCGGGGCGATGGCGACTGGTGGTGACTCCCGGGCAGGATATAAAAGAACTCGACGAGGTGGATCACGGGGCCTCACCCTCTGATTGCCACCTGCAGAACTTCCTGCAGAGATGTTCACCTCATAGCGGATGAGGCTCGTCATGGGTGCCCCTGGAGGTGGAAGCCAGCGCAGCACCACATGGCCACCGTCATCGACCTGCCGAGCTAGCAGCCCGTCTGGGGGGTCCAAGAACACTGCAGAGAGGGGTTGACCAGGTGTGCGGAGACCGAGACTCTCTCCCGGCCCTCCCTCCAGTTCCCAGTGCACTGACCTACTTCGTTGACGTGGATTTTTCGGCTGTAGAGTAGAGCTCCCGAGGCGTCCACTGTGACTCGCAGCTCTAAGGGAATGAAGCTCGACGTGTCGGCCGTGGGCAGCGAGCACCAGAAACGCACCAGGCCGCGAGACGTGGGTGCCTGGTGCAAGGGGCAAGGCTTCCAGGGCTCACCCCTGTGAACCAAGGCACCGGGAGGGAAGGGAGAAGTTGGTAGCCGGGACGCGGGAGTTTGTACTGCCCAGAGCGTGGCCGCATTTTAAATACTAGCAGCAGGGGGTAGTTTCAGCTCAAGCCTAGGTCTCGGTTCTGATATGGAAGTTCGGCATGGTCATGGGAGTGTTCCAGCCCTGGCCACTAGAGGGCGAGTCAGCCGTGACCCCGCGAGCTCCGCACAAGTGAGCCAAGGGAGGTGTCTTCCGGTCCCCGACACCAGGAGACGTACCAAAATGCGAGCGGACCTCTGCCCCGCCCCCTCCACCTGGGGGGGTGCCCCACCTGTCAGGTCAGACTCACTCGAGCTGGTAAGAGAAGCTGTAGTTCTGCGGGCCAACCCCCACGCTTGCCGCTTCCTCCCAGAAGCACACTAAATCCTCCAGTCGCTCAGTGAAGCACAGAAAGTCTTTGGGACCGCGGGCCGCCAGCAGGGCCACTGAGGATGTAGCACAAGGAGAGGGGGTCAAGAGAGCCAAGCCCTTGTCCTCAGGCCTCAGCCCCCTCCCCCCCCCTCTGGCCCCCACTTTCCGCTGCCTGGGCAGACTGATAAGAAAAATGTCCCGCCCTACTCTACCCAAGGTGGCCCCCTAAAGGGGTCGGCAGAATGGTGCCTCCCCGAGCTTTCAAGAGCCCTTTGCCTGACTTACTACCCTCCCTTCCCCGCGACGACGCAGCACACAGCGGTCCACTCCGCGATTGAGGTGCGCTCTGTGTTCCAGGCCGCCAGCCTTGCGCACCCGCCGGGTCCGCCCCCCCCCCAACCCAGGACACACTTGTGGATTGAAGGGTGTGTGGAGAAGGCGGCTTCCTATCTGCTCCCGCAGACTCCCAGCTACCTGATAGCGCCAACCGTGTCCCCACTCCCCCTCCCTGTACCGGGCAAGGCAAGGGATCTGGGGGCACACGCAAACGGTGTTTACACTCGCCTGCCGCCTGGCCCCTCAGCCAAGGACCAGGGCTTTCACCTTCCCAACTGGAGAGTCCGCTGGGGCTCCACTACTCGGGGCCTCATACTTCAGAGCCTAGACCCAACACCATCCCTAATATAGAATTTACCTCCCTAATATATACACAATGGAATATTACACATCAGTTAAAAACGACACATTTGACGATTTTATGGTAACATGGATGTACTTAGAGGAAATCATATTGGCAGAAACAAGTCAGAAGGAAAAAGACAGAAACCAAATGGTTTCAATAATATATGGACAACCAAACAAAGGTACACAACGGGGGGGGGGGGGGGGGGCAGCTGAAGCAGCCAGGGAGGGTAGGTGGTGGGTGACCCCCCGGGGATTATAATGAAGTAAAAAAAAAAAAAGAATTTACCTCCCTAGCCTCTAACCCAAGACCCAGTCTAGGGACTGAGACACTCCCAAACGCCCCACGCCTGCAAGCACCACCAAGCTTCATACACCAAGTTGACTCCAAGGACTCACACTGGAAGTTCAGAACCAACATTGAAGTCTAGACCATTGTAAAGATCTACACACACTTCCACACTTACCTTTGTTCTCAAACTTGGGGTCTGGGGTTTTGGTTGGAGGAGCCCAGGCGACCCCAGCCAGCAGTAGACAGAGGGAGCCAACTCCAGGCCAGAGAGGTATGCTGAGGTGATCCATGATCCAGCTCCCACCAAGCCCCCTCCCCCCTCCCCCCCGGGCTTCTCCCCCACTCTCTGCCTCTGGCACAGTCCAGAACTGGGTCAGCAGCAGCTGCCTCCACCGGACACAGCTGACCAGGCCCTTCCCGGCAAGACGCCTAGAAGTGGCAGCTCCTTCTAGGGGGCGGAACCAGTACACAGCTTAAGTTGAGATAAGAGGGAGGCCTGGCAGGCAAGAGGGGGCAGGGACCTCAAGGACACAACAGCCTCTTAGGGAGACTGAATGCTCCAGTTTTGGCTACAGACACATTATTCTTGCTGTGTGACCCGAAACAGGTGACTTAACCTTATCTGGGCTTCAGCCTTCTCATCTGTAAAATCCAACTTGGCAAAGATTCAAAAAATGTCCACTACTGACACTATCGTATTAATCAACATTTCTTCCTGGTCCGGGTAGTAATAAATAATAATCTTAATAATAACTAACAGTTGAGTGTTTGCCCAGCACCAGGCAGTGCTGCCAGAGAGTATGTACAATATGGTCCCATGTTTATAAAATTATATACATTCTGGAGTAGGAAATTTCATTTGTGAAACATGCTTACATGTTTATGTGCTTGAGATTTTGTTTTACAAGGAATGTGCAGTTTTTTCAACAATCTAAAAAGTAATTACAGAATAATCCATAAAAGCTATTCCTTTGAGCTGAGCTCCTCACTTAGATACTTACCTGGGGGAGGGATAGTTAGACACCTAATTATTCTTGTGCTCTTCAAACTAGCCAACCAGAAAACTCAGTTCTCTAGAACTGAGTGATTGGTGCTCAGAGTGGGCTACTGACCCAAAGGGGTCCTATGAGCTTCCATTTCAGGGCTTTACCTGCATTTAAGGAGAGAGGTGCCTTTCTATTGGTTGATGAAGCAATCAACTGGAGTAGTGACGGGACTCTTGCCATAAAGAAGGAAGACATTGCCTGATGGTAAATTTAATATGGGTTTTTGTAATGTCTGTCCCTACTACTTGAAAGGCTCTTCCTCAATCCACAGAGCTCACTTCTCTTTATATTGCCTCTGTCTAAAAGTCACCTCAATGAAAACTTCCCTGATCACTCTATTTAATAGAGTAATCCTCCCCACCCCACAATCCTGTATTATACAATCCCCTCTTATCCCCTTAAACAGATCATTATCATCATCATTTGCATCCCTTGTGCTTATTATTACCTGACATGTATTTGATGTTTTGCTGTTGATTTGCTGCCCTTACTTTATCCCCAGTACCTGGAAAAGGGGTTGGCACACAGTAGGAGCTCAAGAAATTGTGAAGCAAAAGATTAGAGCTAAAAGATGTAGAGAAACTGTTGACCCTTTGTAAACCGCTGGATACAGCTCTGTACTTAACACAACAAAAAAACTAAAATATTTTTGCATGTGTGTGCAAGAGAGAGAAATTCTAAATTGTGATTATGAGAGACAAATTAGATCAGTGCCTAAGAGCATGTGTTCTAGCACATTGCAGATAATATTGATTAAGTTATTGAACCTTCCCTGGTCTCAGTTCTTCATATATGAAAAACAGACATAATAATAGTGCTTACTCAATTGGGCAATTATGAGGATGAAACAAGACAGGTGATGTGAAGTTCTTTAAATGGTACTTTGCATGTATAGGTACTCTTGAAGATAACAATTTTAAAAGCTATTTCTAGAAGGATTCTGTTACTTGCATCCAATTGGTCTTAAGATCTTAATGGCTTAGGAAGGGGAGCCTGAAAAAAGTAGCATGTTGTGTACTGTAATCTGTCTTTCATTAGACCCTGCACAATGCTTAAATTCTTCTCTCTCCCCTTTCTGAGAAATACCCGAATATCCCCATCATTGTGCTGTGAGAAAATGCTTGGGATTTTAGGGATTGTTTTTGCCTGTGTTCTGGTGTCCCCTCCCTCCAATTCCTGGTAGTAGCATGGAAACATGCCTTCCACTTACCTTCAGATTTGAAGTTTCTGTGCCAGTTCAGATGATGGGTACAGGACCCAGGTCTGACCAATCAGAATATTAAATTCCTTTGAACACAGTGATTGGTTCAGGAATGGCCACATGACACAAGTTGCTCTGATAAACATCTGCTGTAAGATTTTTTCGCTGGAGCTGTTGGAAAAAGAGAGGCTCTCCTTACATGGAAAGATGAAGCTAATGGGGGTGTCAGCCCAACACTGCTCCCAGGACGTGTGAGCCATTCTCAGTGCCACACAGTTTTCTTTTGGCTACTAAGATAGAGACATACTAGAGACGTCAATGAGATGGATATTTTAGATTTATGTTTTTATGTGACAACAGCAATACAATGTGGTGACTCCCTGTAAAGCTGTGCAAAGCAGGGGGAAATAGTCATGGATGGTGGGTCCTCTCTAGTTGCACTCACAACTGCAACTGCAGAACACAACTCAGGCACAGGGTACAACAACAATAGGGTTTATTTACAAAGAGGAAGAGAGTGCGATAAAGAACTTGGAAACATAACAAAATGTTAAAGGCAGGGCTGGAGGTGCTAGCAATGGTTAGGCAGCAGTTTGAAGCAGAGATAAGGCATAATGGTTTTAAAAGTCTGTGAAGGTATACAAAGGTCTCTATGAAGATCCAAGCTTTCTGCCAAGGTCTCGAAAGTTTCTCCAGGCATGAAATTGCAGCAGTCAGCGATAGCAATCTGAAGACTGGGCTGGATGGCACTAGCACAAGAGGCAAGAGTGCAAGGGGATGGTTGCTGGATGTGTCAGAGGCAAGAACCAGTTTCAGCTCTTAAGAGATGCTGTGCATAACCCAACAATAAACAACTTTGAGGACAGGGATCAGAGTTTCAGGTCTACAAAGGTCTTTCTAGGAAAGAGTTTGGATAAGTCTGACTGTTAAAGCTGGCTAGTGTCTGCATGGCTTTTATATCCTTCAAGGTACCTGCCTTTTAAATTGAATTGGTCCATTGTACTCGATTGGAGCTTGTGGGAGCTTGAATCACAGCTGTTTGATTGGTGCTGGTCAAGCTCCAAACAAGTTGGTCGATTTTCAATCTCGTGCTGACTTCATAACAATCTGAAACTATACCAATATGTTCAACCTGACCTATAACACCAGGCGTCTCATTGGCACTGGTGCAAACTTGAACCTGATTGGTGTCCATGGGAGCTCAAATCAGATTGGTCCATTTTCAAACCTACGTTGGTTGTTTCCAAACTGAAACTGCAGGAGCACACCCAACCTGACCTACACTGAAGGTGGGCTTCAAAATTGAACACTAAGTGGGTCATAATCTGGTCTCATAATCCCATGTTTCTCTCAACATGTTACTCAATTATTCAGAATCACCCAATTCAGAATGATCCACTCCACATCTTCATTCTGAGTAACCATCAGATGGTAGAAAGTCGGTGTAAGAGGAACAGTGAGGAGCAATGGGTGGTACTCTTAACCAATGAGCTATGGTGGCTCTACCACCTTCAATGTTAGGGCGCTTTCCAGATTCCACCCTCTGACTGGAGGGTGATGGGGAAAAGGAGCAGAGCTGGGACTTTTGACAATTAAATCACTAGGATTCAGGGCAGTTAAAACAGTTTGCACTTTTGCCAGCTAAGGTCCTGTGGCTTCTGCGGTTAAACTACTGGTGTCTGTGGAGAAGTTGTGTGGCTTTGGCTTGGACCTTGGTCTCTGCTCAGAAGATGCTATCTGGTATAGGGCAGATGGCTTCTCTCTCTCTCTCTCTCTCTCTCTCTCTGTATGTTTGCGTGTGTGTGTTTAAATATGGGTTCAAACTTGTAGTTTAGGCAGCACTGCTTCTTACCCATCTTCCTCTTCTCTTCATCCTTTCTCTATTTCTTCCTCTTTCCTAAGATTTGACTTGGGTAATCTGATAAGGTCTGGTGTATGGAAGCTGCTTTTCATTTACGGGTGATTCTGTGGCCATATCCCTGGGGATTGTTTCTAATCCCTAGCTAAGAACTTGTGCTTCTTGGGGTCTTTCTGGATGTGTGCTTAAGTGCTTTATACACTTATCTTTGGTTTAAGAATGGAAAAATCTACTTTGGCCAAAAGTCAAAGTGCATCAATTCTGGCTGACAGGGACAGCTCAGTTGTCAATTGGAGGATCTTTGTACTTTCACATACTTACGTAAATTAGATTTAGGAAAGCCAAAGTCCCACTTGGTGGCAAAAATGGGAGGGGAACAGCCTTACCTTTACCTTGATTGCTATAGACTAAAAGGACAAGAAGTAGAGGTCCATCACTTACTGGAAACTTTGAATTCATCAGTGGAGAATCCCTTTCAAGAGTTCAGTGCCCCTGGGGAGGCCGTAGAGGCCTTGAAGGCTTTGCTATCGTCAGCTCCAAGACAGGACTAGAATGGTTTCTCCTCATACTAAATGGGGCATCCAATTTGGCCAAAGGAGTCAGTGTTTCCAGCAAAGAGTTTGGACAAGTCTCTCTGCCCTAGAGTAGAACAGTCCCCTTTTTACCAGTTCCTGATGTATGGATTAAGTGAAAAGAGACAACCTACAGGATACTAACAATCACTTTCCATTGAGAACCTCCTGAAATGGGGAAATTCTGTCCCTCCTTACCAGCAAGATCCTAAAATAATGACTAATTTCTTTGCTTCTATTTTTCTCTTCCATCCATATACCTGGATGGACATACAATCCACCTTACATATTCTATTAATGTTGGATGAGCAGAGAATGGTTTTAAGGAAGACAAGTGGAGATGTTCATCATCTCCACCAGACGGATCTAGAAATCTGCAACTGGAATAAGACCCAGTTGGTGAGGCCATTGAAAGAATAGATTAGGAGCTTATTAGCAGTAAAGTTTTCTTAAGATGCTGGAGCTTCAGCTGAAAGCCAATGAGAATTCATCTGAGTTTCTTGAAATGATCACTCAAGTTTAGAGTACTTACACAGACGTGAATCTAGATGCTCCAGAAAAAGCTCATTGATTAAGATAACAATTATTGGGCAGAGAACTCCAGATACAAGGAGTAAATTATCTAAAGTCGAAGGTATTGTAGACATGAGTGCTTCCCAACTGGAGAGTATAGCCCATACAGTTTGCATTGTCAAAGAAGGATGGAAACCTACACCTGCAACTGTGTTTGTAGAGACGGATGCCAGAGGAGGGTGTAGAATGAGAACAAAAGGGACATGTAGAGAAAGCAGAAGTGACCCTTTAAGGAGTTGGTGTGCTTGTTGCAAGGAAGAGGGACACTGGAAGAAGAGGTCTCAGGTGGGAAGTAAGAGAGGGAGAAAGCATGAGAAAGTGAGAAGACTGCAAAGGAAACAGATGAAAGCACAGAATGAAAATTCAGACAAAGGTTGCAGAAGGGAGTACAGGCACTGTAAGAGAAATGAAGAATCAAAGGAGGAGGGAAGGAAACAAATGCTAGTCCAGGATGGAAGCTCAGACGAAGAAAGAACCCAGGGATTCCCCTCAATCTGAAAAAGTCTGCTATGATGACCCCTTTGAGGCCCCTGGTAACTCACACTGTGGGGGATCATTTGAATGATTTTTTTGTGGACGCCAAAGCAACCTATTTAGTTTTAAATTCTAAATTACCTAGGGCCAGCAAGAGACTGTTCTCATTAGACAGACTCGAAGTATTTCTTTATCGTTGTATGCACACGGTACTATGTGGAAGGAAAGGGAGCTCCTCCTTTCAGCCAGTAACAAAGACATTAAGCACCCACGAAGGACCTTAAAGTTGCTGGAAGCACACCCTGCCATAGCTCAGTTGCATTACCCCAGTCACTACAGGGATAGATCTGAAATTGCAAAAGACAGCAAAGTGGTTTACTTTGTGTCTAAGGCCTCTGCTCATTCTGTTCTCCAGGGGCACTCACCCCTCTCATGCACTTATCTCAATTTATTTCCAAATATGCTGATCAAGTTGAAGGAAGGATCTGAGGATCTGTCACTGGGAACTTAATAACTTCAAGTCCAGCTCCACTTGGAAAATGAACTCACATGGAATGAGCTACATGAGGTATTGATACATCTAGATAAGGGGTGCCACTGTGAGTGAGAGACCTTGCCATGATTCCCCAAAAACACACACAACAATAGAGATCTACTTTTCCTCAGTAAATACATTTTTAAAAGATAAAATAAAACTTGGGGGCATAAAAGCCAGGGGGTATCATTCCAGAGTGAAGAAAATCCCCAAAAGTGATGACTTAGAGATGAAAACCTACTGGTCTTGTGAGCCTGTCAAATATCTGAGGTTTAAAAAGAGGACAAAAATTTAAGTATTTTTTTCTTTCAGCTTCTGTTGCAAGTTACCACAGGATTAACTTTCTTGCTGAACACTTTAAGCCCTGAGATGATGATAAAGCTGAGTTTTCCTTGGTAATTACGCTAAACTTTTTTTCTGCTTCCAAAGTCTACGGTGTGTAGAATGAAATCTGAATCCATGTGACTGCTGCTAACAACACTCTTAGCTTTCGGATTTTGATTTTGACTCCATGGGGAAAATTTGGTTTTTAATTTTTGATTATTACAATTTTGGCTTTTGAGAATTTTTTTTATGCGAGACTGATTTTTATCTTTTGTCTATTTGCAAACGTTTTTTGTTGGTGTGTGTTTCATTCAGGCTAATGAACAGCCTACCTACTTCAATGGAAGTAAAAGTCTTTCTGCTAGACAGTGATGAAAAGAATCTAACACCGGAAAGCTAAGACCCGCCCTCATAAGAAAACAGAGAGAGCCAGGAGTGGTGGCGTGCACCTATAATCCAAGTGCTGGGAGCCAAGAGGACAGGGATCACTTGCATTCACGGGTTCGAGACTACCCCAGGCAACATAGCGAGACCTGGTTCTTGAAAAAGCAGCTGGGCGTGGTAGTGGGTGACTGTAATCCAGCGACCTGAGAGGCTGAGGATGGGGATCACTTGAGTCCACGAGATCGGAACTACCGCGGGCAACATAGCGAGACCTAGTCTCAAGAAAAAAAAGAAAAGGCAGAGAGAAAACTGTCTTTGTTGATGTGGATGAAATTGCAGCTACATATATATAATAGTCTATATGGATTCAATGAAAAAATGAAAGGGTGGTGTCCCTGTTATATGTTTGTATGTCTTCCCCTTTGTGTCTGATTGTCTAGACGTGTGAATATAGAAATTGGTATCGATGACAACTGTAGAAATTATGAGCTGAAAAATACATCAGGAATTTGTATACATGCTTCTAGGAAGTGTGATTACAGATAGTATGTGGTTAAAGGGAAACTAAACTCCACTTTGGTTAATGAAAACTGATTTGAAATTGAATGGCTTGAAACCTGTATATATTTGAATTTGTACTATGGAGTGTATTCCCCACCCCCCCTTTTCCTATGTCATTTGTGTTGAGCACATGCTGCCTAAGTGAACTGCTCAAATCTTTAAACTTTGGACAAAATGGGAGTTGGGAAACTAAAGGTTTTCGAAGGTTAAGAATTCGAATTGTAGAAATTAAATAATAAATTTAGGTTTAGTGAAGGAAAATGACTTTTTCTTTTGGTAGATATAGGAAAATGGGAAGGCTCTAAATCTGTTAGCATTGTGCAGTTGAGCCTACTTGGAACTCTGTTCTCTTAAATTGTCACTGTTAGGTAATTCCATGGCATTTTCTCTAATATTTATGATTATAATCATTATATATTATAATATCTCTAATATTTAGATTTCCCAGAAATCTGAATTTTAAAAAGTTGGTGGTCTTTTGCTTAATTAAGCAGGGGAAGTTTTATGGCAACTCAGTAGAACTCCTGAGACTCTTAAATTTCTCCCTTTTCTTTTGGGATGGACATTAGATGAATTCAACCTAGCTGATATTTATCCGGCAGATTGAAACTTAATGGGAAGCACTGTTGATTGAGAGAAATGGTCCACCTTAGTCCATACATGAATATTAATATCGGTGTTCTAAAAAATATTCATGTGAAACTTTAGTCTCTGAAATGTTCTGATATAATCTTGCTTGTCAATTCTAGTTGTTGTGAGTTATCATGTTGACCAAATTTCCTTGTCCAGTGTTTATTATCAGATATTTAGTTTTGATTAGTTCAGAGTTTAGCATTGGCAGAAATTGTTTCTGGGGAAGTTAATAGCAGGGAGACTGCAACAATGAAATTCAAGTTTGAGAGTTTTCTCTAGAGGACTGTGCGAATTTTTTTTTTTTTTTTTTTAGACTAGGTCTCGCTATTTTTGCCTGTGGAACCCCAGGCTCTCGTTGCCCGGGGTACCACAGACTCAAGCAGTCCCCAGCCTCAGCTTCCCACTGGGATTACAGGCGCTTACCACCACGCCCAGCTGTTTTTTTTGGAAGTAGGACTCACTATGGGCTCCAGGCGGGACTCGAACCGCGATCCCTAGGCCCGGCCGCTTCATAGGCTGAAGTTTACAGGCATGAGCCACCGTGCCCGGCTTAGTTTTAAAATTCAAGGAAAAAAATTCTTATTAAGATTGGATGATATATAGTTACATTACGTTAGTTTTGGTTGGAATGTCACAGTTGAGACCTTCTGGAAATTGAGATTGAGCAACGAAATAGTCTGCAGCTTTGCCTGAAGGGTTCCAGACAGCTTCCAACAGGCCTGGATGCCCCTGGGAGAAAAGCCTCGGGAACCTCAATAACAGGAAATTTACCCAAGGGCACGAATTTGCCAGTGAAGCCTGGTGTGATCATCCCATGGCATGCTGCCCAAAGCCTGGAGAGGGCAAATGTTGAGAACTCAATTAAGATCTCATACAGAAAGTTTCAACAAGGACAACCAAAATTCTATTTGGTTATTCTGTCCTATGAGCTTATGCAAAAATATATCAAATGGACTGGAATCAGATATAGCTTACAAATGCGTTTTGCTATACTATTTGATGGAATTAAGATGAAGGCTGAGAAAATTATTTTAATAGCCCCTCTTAACCATTTTTGATATTTTTCTTTTTTGGCATGACTTGTTTGGGCATACAACCGTTGCTGCCATTATGACTGCATTGTGGGTGGCCCTAGAGCCCACTTCCTCTCTCTCTTCTGTTTTCTCCTACCTCATTACTATGAGACAGCCCACCCCTCTCTTTTCACCCTCAGAGCACTTACTGACCCATGACTGATGATATTGTCTCTGGCCTCATGAAGTATCTTTACTCTTTCATAAACATGTCAGAAATAAAAGCATGTCACCCCAATAAAGTTGGGGGAGTCCTGCACCTTCTGTGATAGCCCTCTGCCCCCAGCAGCCAATCATGCCTTCCCTATCTCTTTTTAGTAATTTTTAAAATTCTTTTCTTTTGTCTTACCTTTTTTTTTTTTTCTTGTTCAGATTTTTTTTAGTTTATTGAAATTCTTTTTGGTATTTCTTCCCCCCACCCCAGGCTCATTTCTAGGGTTCTTAATTATTTTCTTTCTTAAAAATGGTTTTATCTTCATGGGGCATGGATGTGAAGCATAGATGCAGAACAGACAAGACTGACTACAATTTCATGACTTTTGTCACTATTTTCATCCACTGCCATCATTTCTTATGCATCTCTAAAAATAACAAGATTTCATTGGAAAAGGGTCTGATCTCCCAGTGTCCAACCCCCTTCACTGTATATGGGAGGAAGCGACCCTGTGAGCTGATGTCTTTGGACTAGGCATCTGGTCCCAAGGTCAGAGCGATGTGACCCAATGGGGTAAAGTTGTGGAAAGTCACAGGGTACAACTCATAGTGATCTGTACTTGGATATGAGAACTTAGTGGGAGAGGAATCTCCTCATTGCCCCAAGGTTGATAGAAGTCAGGTCTCCAACTTCCCAACTATATCCTGGAAGGAGGCTAGGACACCCTCAGGTTGGGGAGATTGAGTTTGTGTGCCTGGTTCCTTCCTTCCGTCGCAGCATGAAGTCTCCAGGAGCAGCTGGACTCATTGCATAGAAGACATTGGCGTTGTCAGGAATCAGGAGCTCTGATCAGGGGTAAAGAAAGCAGTGAAAAGTCTAACACAATCTCTTATTTCTCCCTCAAGGGACCCTTCAGCTATTGCTAAGCCAACTTCATTCTCCTCTCACTGGGGAATCTGGACAACTCCCCATTCAAAGCCTGCATAACCTCATGCAGAGGCTAACCTCTGCATAACCCCTCTGAGACTGGGCAATCTCCTCTTATTCTCCCCAGAATCTAGATAACAACCTACAACCATAAGCTTGGACACACTCAGCTCACTCACCCAGAACAACGTCCAGCCCACCCTGCTCTTCCACTGAATTCAATTGCTAGCCAAGTTCATGTGGTTCTGGACACTGGTCACTTGGACAACTTCTGACTCCCTGCTTTGAGCCTGTACAATCTCAACTCTCAGACTTGACACCCAAAAACCTAAAATAATCCTTCCTAATGTCCAGTCAGTTTTCTGGCACATCCTTTAATATGTCAACTTCATACATCTCCCTCTCAAAAACTGTACAATATGCTAATACCTTTATACAGAACAACTTCATGCTCCTTCTACCCTGAGTTTCAATACCATATAGATCTCTCCCATGTCAAGTTTGATAACTTCATGGTCTCCAAGCTGAGCCTAGACAAAAACCATTTCCCCTTAAATCCAAGTCCAGGCCCTCTTCAGACTCCTACCCTACAAAGCTCAGGATGAATTGAACCCAGAGAGAGTCTCTCCCATTTGACCCTGAAAAATCTCAAGTCCCCCTAAAGCCTATAAAAACACCTTTGGTGTTCTCTTCCCTCACACTGAGCCAGACAACTTCATGACCCTACATGAAGGCACAAGGATCTTACTGCCTCTTGCCCCCACTCTGCTTTACATTATCCTTACTCTATGCCAGAACCATCTCATGGCCCTTTAGGGCCCCCCTTTACCCTAGTGAATCTGTTGCCCTCCCAGGGTCCCAGCTCACCCTTGTCCCCAGGAAGGAGTTGGAATAGCTGGTAGTCTTGGGCCCAGGGCTGGGCCACATTGTGCTTTTGTAAGGCTCTTTGCACCACACTGGGGGCCTTGTCCTGGCTAGTGAGCTGAAAGAGAGGGTTTAAGATGAAGTGTACCAGCCCAAGCTCCCAGGGTAGGACCACCCTCAGTAGGTCTATCCCAGTCCCTCACCAAGATGCTCCGATATAGGTTCCCGTGATCATTGTCAATGCTGACTCGGATGACTCGGGCTTCTGAGCCCTGCAGTGCAGGGTGTGGGAGTCGAGGACCACTCAGGGGTGAGGCCAGGGGCTGGGGCCCTGGGAGGTCTGGGTTTAGCTGTAAGCAGTGGAGAGTGGGGGCTGAGCAGTGGGACAGCATGGGATCCCTCCCTCATTGACTATTCAACAAGTCCTCCCACACACCTGAAGCCTGGGGACATGCACTTCGGGCTCACATACCAGCCCACATCTAAACAATTCTATCACATACAGACCTTTAGTCCCTGCTACACAACAAACACATGACCAAAAAATAGCCAGATCCATGTTCACACGTAAGAAATCCTGTGTATACAGAGAACAGTGAGGATACACACACAAATGCTCACAGTGGTTGTGCATGCACATCCGTGCAGCAACCCTGGACATCATCTGTGGCTATTCATACCCACATTTCCCTTTAGATATGTCAATTCCTGAGGCCATCTGTATCCTCATAAGAGTGTGTGATCATACCCTGCAGAGCCCTGTGAGTGGATAGAAGCACTGGTCCAGATCTGAGCATAACTGATGGACCAATAGGGCCTAGATAGACACCCAAGGGGTTCAGTCAACCATGTGTACATTCACCCATATATGCACTAGGAGCTGAAATTCATGCACAAACACATAAACACGTACTCTTGGTACCTTGGTTTTGGGGTGCTGGGGTCCTGGAGAAGCTGGGGGACTGCCAGTAGGGTCCCTCATTCGAGGACTAGATGGAGGAGAGCCTGGGGACAGACTGGCAGAGAAATAGAGCCAGAGGTGTGGTGGCTATTTCAACCGCTGACCCTGTGATCTCCAGTTCCTTCATCAAGTGGGATACTCACCTGGAGGTGGGAGATGAGGGGACCCCAGGACTCCCACAAGGGGATGAGCCTCGCTCCCGGGACAGTTTTCTAAGGATAGGGACAAGGGGTGAGATTGAGGTTAGATTCAATCCCAGGAGAAGCCCCTTTATCTACCCATGTCACCCCTTGCCCCATGTATACACCCTCCCCCCCACCCCTGAGACTCACGCACTGAGGCGCTTGGTAAGACTGATACGCCGCCGCACACGTGGGGAGCTGGGGCAAGAGGCAGCCGGAGGCTCAATGACACGGGAAACTCGGTAGCTGAGGGGTCAAGGTGCAGAGCAGAAGTGGGTTGGGGCCAGGAAGCAGTAGAATGAAAGAATCAGTTAAGAGGTGGGTTTGGGGTGAAAGCCAGGGATTGGGCACTGAAGGTAGGGTCTGTATAAGCAGCATCAGGATCAGAATCTTTTTATGGGTGAGATGCCTGATGGGTCACACAAGGATTCTCAGGGTAAGCTGAGGAATCAAATTGGGTAAATGACAGAGTTCAGGGCCAGATAATCATAGGAGTCAATGGTTAGGGTAATGGATTCACTTGGATGAAAGGGAGCTACAGTCAAACATGTCAAAGTTGGAGTCAATTGTT
>PVHY01023175.1:0-21353 GCA_004024945.1 Uropsilus gracilis | reverse complement strand
TGGGGGGGGGGGGGGGAGCGGCAATCATCTCTGTCCAGTCCAGGCCCTTTCTGCGTGATTGGCTGGTGAGCGGCAGAGATGAACTGCTGAATTTGCCTCTTCTGTGCCTGGCTGGGGCCCTGCAGGGACCCAGCTAGCCCCAGACCCACCCCTTAGCTGAAAGTCCAGGGGGGAAGCAGCACAGCCCAGGATGCTCAGGGCTTTCTTCTGGGGAAGAAAGGGTGCTCTGGGGGGGAGCGGGTGGCATCTCCCCTTGGCATCCTGGAGATGGGAACCTGTGACTTGTTTCACCCAGAGCCCTTTGCTTCCTGGGGAGGAGCTCCTGTCACAGGGCCCCTAGTCCAGGTGCCACCCACAGCTGGTATCTGGGCTATAAACTCCAGGACAGACCCTGAGCTGTTCCCTCACTGCAGGCTGGGCACAGGGGTGTCCGGAATTGGGCCTGAAGCTGATGTGAACCCTAGCTGTGTGGCCTGGGGCAAGTGCCTCAACTTCCCCATCCAGTGAGGAGAGATTATACTGGGTCTCACAAGTCCATCACCTAATTGTAAAGCACCACAAAGAATTAGCTCATGTAATTTATATATTACATACTTTAAAACCACACCTTGGTTTCACCCAGAGACTCAAGAAACAATGAAGGCTGCTGGGCCCAAGTTCCGGAAGATGGAAGTGATGAATCTGCTGACTCAAAGGCACACTGACCAAACCTGAGTATTCGAAACTTCAGTATTGAACTTACTAGCTGATGTTTGTAAGTTTTTAATTCCCTGGCCCCAGATCTGTGAGAATTAGGGAAGGGGTGACCGACTTGGGGTACCTTCAGCACTCCTCCATCAAGGGCCAGGGTGGTGCCACCTGCAGTCCTGTCCGAGGCTGACATGCAGGGACAACCTTTCCACTCCCTCCTGTCCTGGAGGGCTCCAGAGGAAAGGCTCTGTGACCAGTTGCTCGGCCCCCCTGAGTCCCCCAAAACACACTCCACTTGCCTGAGGGTCTCCGTTATAGTCTTCCTTTATTGGCTGTCCTGTATAATACAAATCTGCAAGTTTAGATACAAAAAAATCTGGAAATAAAAGATAGAAAAGTGCCTGCCAGGCACTGCTCCCGCTTCTTCCCAGACACCTCCCCAACGGGCACCAACGTGAGGTAACTGAGCGTCTCCTTCTCCGTCCCCCTACCCAGCCTCCTGCCCCCGCCCCCGTGAGAACTGGGCCCATGAAAGAGGTGGGCCCCCCAAGTGGGGGGAGGGTGAGCACAGCATTGGCAGTGAACGCAGCGGGTGGGCAGAGGGAAGCCCTTTGCTTGTGCTGAGTATGGGGGGGAATGACCAGACTGGGGCACTCAGGTGGGGCCAGGAAAGCCCCGAGGGCACCCCTCTTCCATCCCACCCAACACGGGAAGGTGGAAGGTCAACAACAGAAACTGGGAAGTGAAGCTTGACTGGAGGGTCCTCAGTGGGGTTGTGGCCATCCCCGTGTCTGGGGTATGGGGGGCAAGGGGCATTGCCAGCTTAAGTCTGGCGGTGAAATGGGTCCCTCAGCCAGGCTGAGTCCATCCCTGAATTCCATCCTGTCACAGCCTGGGCATCACTGTGCCGATTCTATAGTGGTTGGGAGGGTGGTTGAGAACAGGGGCTAGGGGACTTGGGGGGCACAGTCCCAGGGGGGCAGGAGGAGGGATGAGGTGGGGCCTCCACTCCCAGGTGTGGAGTACTCGGAGAGAATAGGGTGGGCGGGGCAGCTCGGGCTACAGTTCAATCTCAAAGGTCTTCTGCAGGTCCCCCGAGAAGGGGTTGGGAGGTTTCTCTACGGCGGGTTTGCCTTCTAATGCTGCCCACTGGGCCTCAAAGGGGTCCAGCTCAGGGGCTGGGGCAGGTGTTGGCTCTGGGGGCCAGGGAGCCCCATTAGGGCGTGGGCGGGCCTGCCCCCCAGGGGCACTGGGTGCTGTCGGGGGAGGGAAGGCCCCAGCTTTCCCGAGCAGGGTGGCAGGCTGGGGCTGGAGCTGGGCAGCTGAGCAGAAGGCATTGGCCACCATCTGTGAGGGGGTGATGCCCACCACAGGCACCCGGGGCATGGGCGGGTAGCCCAGGCCTGTATAGGCGGGCACAAAGGGAGGCTGCATGTGTGGAGGTGGCAGGAACACAGCCACCTGGGCAGGTGTGGCGTCGAAGGGCCCCATGGGGGCAGGGAAGGGCTGCAGGGCTGGGGGCACGGGGGGCACTGAGGCTGCTGCCTGCTGCTGCTGCTGCTGCTGCTGTTGCTGCTGGGCTTTGGCCACCTGGGACACCTCCTCCAGCCACCTCTCGGCTTCTGAAGGGGTCCGCTTGTGCCCAGGCTGGAAGGCAGCTGTGGGGGCCACGGAGGGCTCGCCCCAGGCAGAAGTCCCTGCGGAGAGGAGAGACGCAGTGAGGGTCATGCGCTGCAGTAAAAAGCCCCCCAAGCCAGAGGTCAGACTCTGGGGCCAGGATGCCCACCTTGAACTCTGCCCCGTCTGGCTGCAAGGACTGGGTCAAGGGGCCTGATGGGCCGGGGCAGTGCTGAGAAAATGCAACTTCGAGACCCTCGGGGCCTGAGGTGGGACAATGCGGGCAAGACTGACCCCGCCGGTTTCCCTGCTGAGGGGTCAGGGCCCAACGTGCTGGGAAGGATTTCTAGAACATCACCCTTGTTGCTAATACTTTGAGAAGGCGTTGGTTTTCGGAGTTTGAGAGGCTAGATAGTGTGGTCTTTCTCAGATGGACTATTCTTTTTTTGAGACTAGGTCTCGCTATTTTGCCCGTGGAACCGCAGGCTCTCGTTGCTCAGGGTTGCACAGACACAAGCAATCCCCAGCCTCAGCTTCCCAGGTAGCCGGGATGACCACGCCCAGCTATTATTTGGAACTAGGTCTCGCTACGGGCCCCAGGCGGGACTCGAACCGCGATCCCTAGCCCTGGCCGCTTCATAGGCTGAAGCTTACAGGCACGAGCCACTGTGCCCGGCCTTCAGATGGACTATTCTAAGGTAGGAAGGTCCAAGGGCTTTGGGTGCATGCTTCCTGAGACCCCAGTGGCTGCTACTGGGGACTCGAGGCGCACCCCCAGTGCTCCCTTCCTCAAAGCACGCACTGCTAAAGCCGCATGATCCTAAGGTTTCAGGGTTCCAGATCTGTTAGGTTCTGAAATCCTGTGATCTAAGACTGTAGGTGTCTACACTTATGGTGACAGGGAGGTTTAAAGTTGACACTGGGTATGATTCATAGCTCCCAGACGTCTGGGTTTGTGGGGCTCTGGGGTTGATCCAGGCTGTAAGTCACAGACTCCCTGGCTTCCTGGCTACTGACACTCCTGAGGGAGCCCTCAGCGGGGACCACAGGGTACTGTGGGGCTGGGCTCACCAGCTGAGGCAGGCGCTGCTCCCGGTGCTGGGGCGCCCGCGCTGGCGAAGGAGGAGCTGATCTGTGTGCACAGGGCGTTGATGCCGTCACTGTCACTGGCGCCTGGGGGCTCCGTCTCAGGCACTGGGGAGTCAGGGAAAGGCCAAGGTCAGTGACTGAGCCCAGCCCTTACCGCTCCACCCCCAGGGACCCTCTCTCTTGACTGTGTCCTACAACCCCCCGGTGCGTGCGTCCACTCGGCAGTCACGAGATGGCCGTGGCCTCACAAACGCTGACTACGCCCGTGTGTGTGCGCACACGCTCTTGATGTCCAAGTGGCACAACAGCAGGGTAGTGACACTCAGGCTGGAAGCCATACAGGACCTCAAGGTCTGGGTGAGGCCACAAGCCAAGAGCAGCATTGAAAATGCTTGATGTCAGGTGTTAATTAAAGAGTGTATATTCAACCAGGTGACGGCGAGCGTGTCGGCGGGTCAGGACAGAGGATGGCACCGTGGTTCGCTGGCAGGGTGAGCTGGCCTGCTGTGACCCACACTGAGTGCGGAGGCGCACCCATGCCAGCAAGGCAGGGAACCCAGAGCAGGCACAGGGGCCTCGTGAGGACTTGGGAGGAGCAAAGAGCATCAGATAAACTGCAGATTGCCAAGCGCGGGCGTGAGCCTGGGGCAGCTTATCCAGCAGTGTTTCTGAGGATGTATGTGAGGGGCTCCGACCAGTGCAGAAAGAGACTGGCTTGAAGGGCCCACGCGTGTGACGGGCAAGGGCCTCCCGGGTTGTTCTGGTGACTGTGTCCAAACAGTGTGTGGGGCATGACTGAATCTGTGTGTGGCATCCTGGCTCTGATTCCCAGGCGCGAGCCAAGCCGCCTGTGCAACTTCTGAGTGTTTGCAAATGTTTGTCAGTCTGCAAACATGGCTTCCACGGTGTGCGAATCTGGGTGTGGTGTGTGTGTGTGTGTAAATTTAGGGTGTGGTTTCCAGTGTGAACTGTTATGGCAATTTGTGCAACTTCTGTGCACTGTGGTCTTTGTGTGCGCATGGCTCTGAGTATGGGGTGCTGAATGTGGGTGACCCTGGCAGCACAGCTGGCCTCTGTGTGAGGCTAGGAGATTCTGGTGTGGCAATGGTACAGTTGGCGGCAGGAAGGTGTGAGGCTTCCAATTACAGCCCAGGGAGCCTGCCACCTCCTCACAGGGAGTGTTATGGGGTGCGCCTGATGTCAGGCTGCATGAGGACAGCAAGCCTGAGGGGCCTGGGGGCCCAGCGATGCTGTAGGACGTGTGGTGTGTGTCATTCTCCATAACCCCTGTCCTTGTCCTTGTTCAGCCATCATTGAGGAGTGGCCCAGCCTTCTGAATTCAGACCAGAACCCCGCCCTGGTCCTCAGGCCACGGGGGTAGGCAGTGAGCTGAAGAAAGGTAGCCTTCCACCTGGCACCCTCTGGTGAAACATATTACCTCCCTTCCTCCCCTCCTCAGATGTTGCTTTCAGCTCACTGACATGGCCCTCTCTCCTGTCCTTGGGCCATGGCAGACACCAGTAATCAAACTTTTTTTTTTTCCCACTGAACCTTCCACTTGCCTTTTCCCTCACGTGGCCAGGCCTCATTGCTCACTGGCCAGGTGCTGGAAGGAAGGAATGGTCATTCCATTGTCATTCCATTTTCCCTCCATGCAAAACAGTCAGGCATGATGATATAACAGCATTCTGGTCATGGATGGGTCACATATATGACAGTGGTGTCAACAGGCTCTACTAGGTATGTCCCTGGCTATGCCATCCAGGTTTGTGTAGTCACTCTGTGACATTCACACAGTGACACCTGAAAGAAGCATTTCTTAGAATACCGTTAAGCCATGCATGACTGACTATTCTCCTCCCCCACCAACCTGGCAGACATTGCTAATCGATGATGGTGTGCCACTTCTTCCATCATAGTCCCTGGAATTTATGGCTTATCACCAGTGCTGCCCCTGTCCCATCCTTGTCACAAGCAACATCACGAACCCATCACTCTGTCCCACAACCTGATGATCCCTGTGCTCACTGGTGCCGTTCGATTCCTGTTTCTTCTGGTCAAATTCTGCGAGTGTCCTTTGGAGCAAAAAAGGACACTCCTGTTGTTGCACCCAAGGCCAACTCTGCTAATTAATCACTGGGTGCTACCTTGCTCCCTTTTATTGCTCATGGCAGACTTCATAAGAAGATCATGTCTGCCATTACTCAGGTCTGCCTCCCCTGAACTTGAGGACTACCTGCATCCTTCACCTGGACAAATCTCAGCTACTGGCCTTAGTCTGTGGTGTCTTCAACTCATGAGCAAAAAACATGGCATCTGGGCAGCTCCCTTGCCCAAGGCAACCTTGCTGATCAGTCAGGCTCTGCACCTCCCCCCTTGCCCTGACCACAGCACATCTTAATGATCAGGATTCATTTGGCCTTTCTCCACTTGTCTATAGCAGACATTGCTAACTGATCCCCGAGTGTTCCACCCCCACACAGTGCTTATCAGTGACACCACTCACACTGCTGGAGGGATCCCAGTGTTCCTTCTCCCTAAGCTCGGGCTCACCTGTGCCCTTCACCTGGAAGTCAGTGCGGCGTTGCAGCTGATCCCCGAGTGTTCCACCCCCACACAGTGCTTATCAGTGACACCACTCACACTGCTGGAGGGATCCCAGTGTTCCTTCTCCCTAAGCTCGGGCTCACCTGTGCCCTTCACCTGGAAGTCAGTGCGGCGTTGCAGCGTGGACGGCAGCTCATTCAGTCGCAGGCTCAGCTGCCGTTTGAAAGGTGAATTCTTCTGACTGAGTGCTG
Source organism: Uropsilus gracilis (assembly GCA_004024945.1). Lineage (NCBI taxonomy): Eukaryota > Metazoa > Chordata > Mammalia > Eulipotyphla > Talpidae > Uropsilus > Uropsilus gracilis. Next base: position 15,159 of record PVHY01023175.1, on the reverse strand, counting down.
GGAACCCGCGGAAGGAGCCCTGACGAACCAGCTGCTCTAGCGGGGCATGGCGCCGGGGGATGGCAGCTGCGGTGGTGCCTGCTGCCACGGGGGTGCCTGCCTCACCCTTCTCACCAGGGGATGTGGTGGCTGGTGTTGGAGACACATGCCCAGGCTGCGCAGGGCCAGGAGCTGCAGTAGGGGCAGCTGCTGCCTCTGCTGGAGACAAAGGGGGAAACGGGGGTTGATACCTTACCTTGGCGTGTAAGGCCTCTCCACCCCTTCCTTGTGATCATTCAAGGTCAAGGCTGCCATCCCCACTCAACGTGTACTGCCCTTACAAAGGCTCAGAGCCCCGAAATGTGCCTCACTGCCCTCCCCCCGCCCAAGACAAGACCACCTTCCCCAGGTGTTCCTTTGGGGAAGGATCCTTCCACAAATGGACCCTCCATCTCTCTGGCTTTCTGCCCTGATCTGTCCTCCTCTGCTGCTCCTGCAATTTTCCCTCTGAGACTGTCTGTCTCTTTCTGATTTAATCTAATTTAATGAATATGTATTTGGTTCATGACCAGCAAGTACTTTTCTAAATGCTTTGCAATCATTAACCCATTCAATCCCAACCACCACCCAAGGAGGCCAACATAAACATTATGCCCACTTTACAGATGTGTAAACTGAGGCCTGGCATGCTAAGTGACTTGTCCAGCCCATGAGTAGGAAGGTGTCTTCCTCTGTCAGGGTCTACTCTTTGTCTCTCTACCCCTGCACATTCTTTCAGCTGCAATATCTCCTCCCTTGCTTCAGTTGCTGACTACTATTTGAGACTCAGTTTTGCTTCTTATTCCTCTAGGAAGCCTCCCTAACTGTTCCAGTCTGTCAGTCTAGGCTCCCTCCTTTCTGGGACTATTCTATCCCCAGAGGGTTCCTGGTCACCTGACTCAGCACAAAAGGTGGGTCTTCAATGGCAGGGGCCCCTGACTCCTGCTAGTCCCCAAACTCATGGCCTTCCTCCAAGAAGCATTTTCCAGACTGCAGCCCAAGTGCTGGTAAAATTAAACTCAGGCCCAGAGAGGGTAGGGAGGTCACCCAACACTGAGTCTCCCGCCTTCCAGGCCAAGAGGGAGGCTCTCACCCAGGGCAGTGGAAATAGCCAGGAGCAGCTTGGAACTGCCCTCCGTCCTCACCTCTCCAGGTGACCTCAGCAAGTTCCTTCTCTCTCAGGGCTCCTGTTTCCTAACTCTAAACCTGGGGTGGACAACCCAAGCTGAGCTGCCTCCTGGGAAGCCACATGGAGGAGGTGACCTCTGAAAGCTCTGGAATCCAACAAGAGCTTCAGAAAGACTTTGTGGCCCATTGATAATTCCTGCATCCCCACAACTCCTCAGCATGTAAAAGAGCAGCACTTGGGAGGCAGTGCCTGGACAGAGAAACAGTGCTGGGGTGTTTGGCAAACCATAAAGTGATCTGCAAATGAGCCCTTTGCTGGGAAGCAGTCACGTGCTTTCCATCCTGCAAAATGCCTGGACTGATAATATCCTCTGGGAAAAGCAAAACCCTTTGCGAACCTGAAAGCACTCGAGAACATTCTCTGTAAAATTCTAACCGCCTATAATAAAGCAGTATTTGTAGACTGTGAAGGGTGTTGCACCCAGTGTGTCCTCTGCAAACAACAAAAGCTACGTATGCTCTTCCAGGCGCTCTGCTGATGTTCCTTTGTAACCTGTTTTGCTGATGAGAACATTCTTTGCACATTTTGATGGAGGATATAAGCAGTAAAATACTTTGTAAGACATGTGAAGAGGTTCCTAAATCTAACTTACAAAGGAAAACAGACTTTGTGAACCCCGATATCCTAGTGTGTGATAAAAACTGCTGTCTTCCTGACTTTTTAGTTAGAAATATCAAACATCTACAAAAGGAACATGCTTGTGGAACAGTGAACACGCATGTTCTCTTAAACCTACGGGTTCTGGGTCCGTGTCTGCCTCTCTCTCCTTCCAGGGTTTCCACAGTAGTACTGCCGCCTGCAGCTTACTCAGTCCAAAATCCTTCAACACATACCTCCTAAGGCCAGTTCCCTATGGATCAGTGTCATCTCTCACTTGGGAAATCTAACCTGGATGTGACCCATTTGCTAACCCTCAGTGCTAGGCCAGCGCCCTGAACCTGTGCCAACTATGAACTTCATTGGTGTTCTTTTCTTTTCTTTTTCTTTTTTTTTTTTTTTGAGACTAGGTCTCGCTACTTTTGCCTGTGGAACCGCAGGCTCTCGTTGCCCGGGGTACCATGGACTCAAGCCATCCCCAGCCTCAGCTTCCCAGGCAGCTGGGATTACAGGTGTGCACCACCACGCCCAACTGGTTTTTTGGAACTTGGTCTCGCTACGGGGCCCCAGGCGGGACTCGAACCGCGATCCCTAGCCCCGGCTGCTTCATAGGCTGAAGCTTACAGGCACGAGCCACCGTGCCTGGCTGGTGCTCTTTTCTCACACATGAATTTTGCACATTTCCAGTTCTCATCACAGCGTGCTTCCCAGCATCTAATCCAGGACCACACATAGCACCTATGAGGTTTCTCATGACTGTCAGGTCTCCTTTAATCCTGATCCGTTCCCAGAGGCAGTCTCCATAAGTTCTAAGCAATGTTTTTCAAAATTTTTACAAGCGCAATTCACAGTTAAAAAAATTACATTATTTTATCTACGCATGAATACATTGACATTTTAGAAAGACTGCTTTAAAACAGACAGTGTGATTGACCTAGAATGTTGCATTTAATGGGTATTTATTTGTAAAGCCTTCTTGACAGCCTCCCAGTTTAGGCTGTTTGAGGCATCGTCCTATACACATGTACTTGCTGAAACAAAAGCATTAAACTCACTGTCTTTACTACATTCGCTCAGTCTCATGTTTCTCCTCTTTTTAAAAGTGTCAGCAAGCTAACTCCATGGCCCATTAGCAGGTCTTGGAAAGTACCAGAAGCTGGGGCTTCGAGTGTAGCAGATAACACAGTGCCTGGCCATCGGGCCGGATTTGTAGCTCATGGAAATCTGTCCAGAAGTGAGTGGTAGAAGCGGTCACACTTTAAGGTTGATGCTCCGCTCTGGACACCACAGACTGCCAGCACCCCTGCAGTTCTCCCCCTGGCCACCCGGAGGGCACCCACCTTTCTTTTTGTCGGGGGCCTCACGCTCAGCCGGCCGCCCCCGGAAGGAGCCCTCGCGGGCGAAGCTGGTGCGACTGGCGTCAAAGGCAGCGGTGACCCCGCACTCCTTCTCCCGCCGCTGCTTCCGCTCCAGGCAGGCAGCGAAGGCGCAGCCCACCGCGTGGCTCAGCCGCTCGCCCTGGGGAAGAGGAGGCAGGCTTAGCAATGCAGCCCAGGGAGCTGGATGCCCGAGCATCCCGGCTCCAGCAGCCAGATGTCGGGGACCCCAAGAAGATCCATGCATCTCTCTGGCCTTCACCCCATCAGTACCAGGAGGGAAATGAATGGCAGCCTGAGTGAAAAAGCCTGAGATAAGAGCATAATACTGTATGGCTCCACTTTTACGATGTCCCAGAACATGTGAAACTAATCTCCAGGGAGAAAAGTCTTGGCCGGTGGCTGATTCCTAGTGGGTGGGGCCAGGCCCTGTCTGGGCAGCGGCATGTGGGGGCTTCCAGGGCAGAGGTAATGCTCCAGACCTTGTGGAGCAGGGATTGCATATGCAGTTGTCCAAACACTGCAGATGTGCACTTAAGGTGTGCACACACCTTTCATTCCCAAAGAGAAGGATCTGCAAAGCAATATGGGCTCTACTTAATGGCGCGCATGCTGGAACATCTGGGGGAGGTGTTCTGATGTCTGCAGCTGTGAAACGCATCCAAAAATGAGCCAGATAAGCCACAGAGTAAGCCTAGGCAATGGCGTGTCTGGGTGCCGGAGAATATCATTTAACATTGGGCGTGTGTCATGACTGTTTCTATTTCTCGAAAAACCCCAAGGCCAGACTGACAGTGGGTCTATTTGGTCTGTTTGGGTCTGACAGTAGCTTCCCACCTCCTAGCTGCGTGTCCTCAAGAAGACCACACTGCCTCTCAGTGCCCCACCTCCTCCGTGGTACAGCAATGGCTCTAGCACAGGTATTCACAGGGTGTTGCAGGACCAGGGGATTATAACACGTGAGGCACACAGCACAGAGCCAGGTGCCGGGAGATGCCAGCATGACTCCGTCCCTCCTCTCACAGACCCTCACAGCCCTGCTAGGCAGGAAAAGCACTGATGCACCTATTTCACAGGGAAGGAAACTGAGGCTAAGTCGACACCCCTACCCTAACAGGCCAGCAGCAGAGGAGGGAGTCTCTGAAATCTGACTTCTGTTTCCTAACCAAGATCCCCAGCCACATCTTTTACCCCATAATTTTGTTAGACTTCAATGTCTTTTTTTTTTTTTTTTTTGAGACTAGGTCTCACTATGTTGTTTGGGGTAGTCCTAATCCCACGGACTCAAATGATCCCCAGCCACCTCAGCCTCCCAGGAAGCTGTGATTACAGGCGTCTGCCACCATGCCTGGCTGCTTTTTCAAAACCAGGTCTCGCTATGTTGCCTGGTGTAGTCTTGAACCTGCGAACTCAAGCTATCCCTAGCCTCTTGCCTCCCAGCACTTGGATTACAGGTGCACGCCACCATGCCTGGCCTTTAATGTCTTTTTGCATCTCTTCCAGAGCATTATTTAAAAAAAAATTTTTTTTTAGATGAAACACTTTTTTCTTACATCACTGTTAATTTGGAGGCAGTACTGATCCCCCACCAGGTGTAATCCCCCTGCCATAGTGATCCACTACCACAGTGCCTTGTTTTAGGCACCTCTTGAGTTAAAACTGAGGGATAAAAATTCGCCAAAAAACACCAGCAAACTGAACCCAGCAACATACTGAAAGGATCTGCACCATGATCAAGTGAGAATTACCCCCACGCACACAAGGCTGGCTGAACATATGGAAATCAATCAATATAGTAACCACATGAAGGAATATACCACAGAATGAAGGGGAAAAGAAACAAGATCATTTCAACGGATGCCAAAAAAGCATTTGACAAGACCCAACACACTTGTATGGTAAGAACATTCAAAAGACTTAGGGTAGAAGGAAAGTTCCTGAATCCAATGACAGACATTGATGAAAAACTCACAGCTGACATCATACTCAGTGGTGGAAGAATGAAAGCTTTCCCCTACCATCAGGAGGAAGACAAGGTCACTCATTTTCATCACTTCTACCTTATACTGTACTGGAAGCCAAACCAGCATAACTACATATGAAAAAGAAATAAAAGATATCCCAATTGGAATGCGAGGAATAAAACTGCCTCTGATTGCAGATGAAATGACCTTATATGTAGAAAATCTGAAGACTCCACAAGTAGTAGTGTTAATGGGTTCAGTAAAGTTGCAGGCTACAAAACCATCACACCAAATTCAGATGCACTAGTGGAGAATGATCCAAATATTAACCAGGGTGTCAGTTCCATTTACAGTAGCAGCTAAAATAATAAAATGGAAAATAAAAGATAAAATAAAATAAAGTGGGAAAAAAGGAAATGGACACATATGCTCAAAAATATAAAACACTGTTGAAAAAAAAAAGAAAGAAGTTCTCAATTGATAGAAATATAGCCTATGCTCATGGACGGAAGGCTTATTAAATTGATAAACTCATTTCTTGCTTTCTTATCCTTAAGTTCTTTTCAAATGATAACTACAGTTCCTACTTATTGGGCACTTGGAGGATTTTGTTTAGAACCTGTTCTGTGGCCAGAGTGTAGGCTTCCCAACAAAACCATGAAGAGAGGCTGATATCAGCCCCCTTTTCTGGAGAAGGAAATCGAGTCTGGAGAGAAATCACTGATGCCGGAGGCCCCTCGCCCAGGTGGTCTGACACTGAATCCACACTGACTGTGGGGCAGTCAGTGTATTTTCCAAATATAGTTGAAAAAATTTTCATGTTCCACTCCCCTAGCCTGGAAAAAGTGGAATTCATGGTGTCTCCCCTTTGCCTAGGAAGGCCTTATGAATGGTCGGACAAACAGGACCCCACAAAAGCAAAGTTGTGTGGTTTCCAAGACCCACCACAAAAAACAACAGTGTCCTCAAGGCTCTGGCACGATCTCTCTCTCTCCTCTCTTTCCCCCCTTTGCCCTCTTATTTCCCTCTCCTTCTTTCCCCTCACTCTGGAGCTGTGTGGCCCTATGTAAGAGGCTTGTTCCCTGAAGTCTCCATGTGGCAGAGGCCTGTGGAAGGGCTGAGGCTACATAAAGAGATTGATGCAAGCCAGGCATGGTGGTGTGTGCCTTTAATCGCAGCCTACGGAGTGAGGCTGAGGCTGGGAATTGCTTGAGTTCACAGGTTTGAAACCCACCCGGGGCAACACAGTGAGACCTAGTCCCAAAAAATAGCTGGGTGTGGTGGCGCACGCCTGTAATCCCAGCTACCTGGGAAGCTAAGGCTGGGGATGCTTGAGTCTGTGGTACCACAGGCAACGTAAGCCTGCGGTTCACTGGGCAAAATTAGAGAGACCTAGTCTCAAAAAAAAAAAAGAGAGAGAGAGCGAGCAATGCAGCCAGCCAGCCTGGGTGTGACCACAGCAGACACCACCTATGGTGAGAGCATGATCACCCTGTCCCCCACTGCAGGCTGGGCCTTTTCCAAATTCCTAACCTAGGGAAACCAGGAGAAATAATTATATTCCACTTTATTTTCTGGTATAAAAATGACAGCAGTAGACATGGGTGGAGCCAGGGCTCTCTGTGAGGAGATTCTAATATGGGTCTTCATGGGTCAATATGGGATTTGCCTTGTTTCCTGGTATAAATACCATGTGTCAAGAGCATTAGTGAATGACTGCAATTTTAATCCACTGGGTTTTGGAGCAATTTGTTACACAGTCATTGATAACCCACACATCCTCTATGCCAGGTTCTCAGAACGGCCACTGCTGTGGGCACTGGTTTTCAAATGTCTGCACCATGGCTCCTCCAGGCATTCATCTGCATGGATGAATCAATACTGATGCTCTCAAATTCAGTTTTTCAAATCTTTGGTTTGAGGTCTGGAATTCTGGGTGTGTGAGAGGAAGCTACAGGCATTGATAAGTTTTGGGGGCTCAGAGTCATCTGGAATGGGGATTCCTGAAATGTGAAGACCACCAGGGATGTGAGGGACATGTGTTGTTGCACTTGCCTGGCATCCATTTCCCCTGCTTTTGGAGACAGTACCCCAAATTCCCTTTGGGGAACTCTTCAACACTCTAGGTCAACCCGGTACCAACTGTCTCTGGCCAGTCAGTTTTCCAAGCCTCTCAGATCCTCATCAGAATTTGAACCTGGTGTGTACAGTAGTGAAGTCATCTCTGCAGAGGTGCCCTGAGGGAGATTCTGATGCTGTTCCGATGCTCCAATGCCCTTCAATTTCATGAGAACCTCACATCCTTCCACTAATTTTGTTTTGGACAAAGTCAGACTGGTTGCTGCTGCCAATAACCAAACAACACTAGCTAATGTAGGGGGTAGAGACTGTGGCTTCCCACCGAGCTGAGTGGAATCTGAAGTCAGGGTCCAGGTTAGCATAAAGGCCGTGCTTCCCACCATCTTTTGCAGGGATGGTTGTATAACTAGTTTCTGGCCAATGGGAACAGAGTCTTATATGCCTCCCCAAACCAAAGAGCATGCCCTTCCTCATGACTTTCTCCTTTATGCCACTGGAGTGGAGATGTGAAGGCTGGAGCATATGCATCCATCTTGGGTCATGGAGAAGTATAGTCCGGCATAGCAGCAAGAAAAAGGGAGCTGCAGCCCCTGAAGAGTGGCAAGGAGCCACACCAGTGGGGGACATTACTTGAAAAGGGTCAAAGGGAGGCTTCTGGGGGCAGAAGTCCTCTACAAGCTGATCTTGATGGGGTTTAGAGTAAGCAAACATTCAAAGATTCCCACCAGGACCGTTTCCACACAATGCAGCAGATACAGGATCCTCAGAGAAGAAAGGTAGCAGGACCTGAAGAACTACTGATAGTAAAGAGAAAGACGAGGAGAAAGAATATTTTCCTGCTGCCTGTGCCTGCCCAACATTGTCCTAAACATTTTCGAGCCTCACAGTGACCCTTACAATGGGAACACGCCCCCTTTCCAGGTGAGGACACCGCGCACAGAAAGGAGACGTGAATTTCTCAACTCCATGCAGCTGGCAGGAGAGGGACCCAGGGTGCCAGGGCGTGCGGGGGAAGTCAGTGGCCCCTGACAATACTCACAGAATCCTTCAGAGCCAAGAAACAGTGGCAGATCCAGCGGCGGGTGGTCCCGTCCCGGCAGATGTAGGAGAATGCTTTGTCCAGGTTGCGGTCAGGAGCACAAAAGGAGACTTTTTCTATGGTCTGGTCCACCAGCAGGTCCTGGAAGCACCGGGGGCGAGGAGAGGAATGTGAACTGCCTTTGATGTAGTCATTCCCACTGTCCGGATGTCTGCTCTCTGCCCATCCTGAGCAGGGTGGGGATGCAGCCATGATAGACAGTCAGGGGGCCCTGCTTTCAGGGGGCTCCCAGCTACGGGTGAAAATTGGACCCGTCATTAGAGTCAGAGATGGGCTACAATGAGAGAGGCACAGCAGAGGGATCAGGGCCCAGAGCGGGGAAGATGTGCCTGATCCACTCGGGGCAGTGAGTCAAGGCAAGGCTTCCTCGAAGAGGTGTGAACTAGGCAAAAAGTCAAGGAATAGTATTTGGGCCCCAGAGAGCTGCCTGTGCAAAGATGTCAATACCGCCACGTAAATAACCACACTCCTGTCAGCTGGCTGCCTCCTCGGGCAGTCTCTGCAGCAGCTGGGGGCCAGGAAAGCAGTGATGAGCAAACATTTCAGATCCTGGCCCCCCATTAGGCTCACATCTGGCTAAGCAGACTGACAATAAACACACACAACAGCTAACACTCACTGACCTGAGCATTCACGCCGGACTAGGCAGTCTCGAAACTATATGCACACACTTTCTCATTGAATGGCAGGGGCCATATTTATGCCCATTTCACAGATGAGGTAACCGAGGCCCGGAGGGTTAAATCTCATACCCAGGTCACCCAGCTGGCAAGTGGGAGAGCTGGGATCCCAGCCAAGGCAGCTGCTCCACAGTCTGTGCTGTCTCTCGCCCACCTTCTATGCCAACTCACGACTATCCACAGGACCCTGTGCTGAATGATGACTGTGCAGAAAGACAATGCAGGAGCACAGGCGTAGTCTAGAAGGGCCCTGAGGGAGGGACATCTTAGCGGTGCGTGGGAAGGCGTCCTGGGCCCCAATTCCTCCTACCTTGGTCTTGTCATCCACCACTCGGAGTCCATCAGCTGACACCCACAGGACTGACTTCACAGACTTCCTGCCCATCTGGGGAGGAGGTGGCAAAGGGGAAGGGGCTGGTTAGGGCTACCTCTTCCAGCCTGACCATACCCCCTCCCTGCTACAGCCCCTTACTCACCGCCTTCAGCTTCTTCACAGCATCCTCACACACGTGCATTCCCCGGGACTCTTCCACCTCCACATGGCCCAGGTACTGGCAATGTGGGGAAGAAGGACAGGATGTGAGCACAGTAATCATAATTGTTGGTGTCCACCGAGCAGCTTCACACAGTGTCCACACATCACAGTGTCTTCAGCACACCACACGTCTTAGTCACTGACATTGCATTTCAGTCCCACAAGGTGGATACCCCATTCCTAGCCCAGGTACCCAGATAGAAAAAACTGAAACAGCCCTTACTGCCCCCTCCAGCCTGCCTCCACCCTGGGCCTACACGTCATTGCTGTGCTTCTTACTGTCAGTGTCTGTACTGCCCAGGGACCTTCACACCCAAGGTTTCCTTCTGGGAAAAGGGAAAATACATTGAGGGGTTCTGATGTGACCACCATGTGTGGTCACCAGCCAGGCAGGGACTGAGCTGGGGTTTGAACCTGAGTCCCAAAGCTCCCTCACTGCACCAGGCATCCTGTCACCTCCCTTCAAAGAACGTAGTGTGTGCCATTGAGGGTTGCGGTTGTCTAAAAGGCAAGAGCTCTGAGCAGTAGAGGACTTTGCAAATGCTGCAGAATTTCTGCGACCCTCTATTACGCTGTGGAAATCTTGAGCTCCAAAGTAATGGGTGACCCAGACGGCAGGACATCGCTGCCTAGATAATAACTCCCTTGTCCGGAAAGTGTTCGGTCTGGTTCCTCGAACATCTGAAGCCCGGGCTGTCTGGTCAGGGCCTCAAAAAAAAAAAATGGTCCAACACCTCAAAAAGCCCCACCCAGTCCCTGTAACCAGGCCACATGCACATCTCTGCTCACTCACCCTGACCGGGAAGCTGCACGTGCCCTTGCGCACCGCATCCTCATCCGCCTGCCACTGGTGTGGGCGTGAAGCCTCGGGCACATAGGCTGGCTTCCGCCGGCGTAGGCTCTGCCGTAACTTATTCATGGTGCCTGCCCCGTCTGGTGACACAGAAGAGGAGCGGAGGTCACTGGGAGGATGGTGAGAGGGATAAGAAGCAAGCAAGGGGCTCCCGGGAGAGCCTAGCATGAGATAGTGTCATGCCTGGTTAGAGGACATGACATTCAGGCAACAGGGATTAGCCTGAGTTAGGAAACTCTGGGAAAGGGGTACGGGAAAACAGGGGAGTATTAAGAGTTGGCAACGTGGATTTAGAAGACATGGGGCTAAGGAGTACGGAGATCTGGGGTTAGTGGCAGTTTTTAGGGGTTTGAAGACTTGGAGATATGGTGGTCAGGAAGCATGATTGGAAGCAATGAGAAGTCAAGGCCTTGGAGGGCACATAATAGGCACAGGGGTTAAGGTTCATGAGGTCAGGGCTGGGCACAGTGGCACATGCCCATAAGCGACAGCTTATGGAGTAGCGGCAGGGTCTGAGGATCACAGTTCAAGTCCCACCCAGGGCAACACAGTGAGAACTAGTCCCCAAAAAATAGCTGGGTGTGGTGGTGCGTGTCTGTAATCCTAGCTACCTGGGAAGCTGAGGCTGGGGATGGCTTGAGTCCGTGGTACTGCGGGCAGCATGAGCCTGCAGCTCCACGGGCAAAATTAAAAGAAAAGGTTCATGAGGTCAGGGGTTTTAAGCATTCCAAGTCAGGAGACCATGTGATCAGAGGGCAGAACTGCTGGGAGTTACAAAGTTGGATGTGAGAAGTCTGGAGGGCAGGGGACATCTAAGGTCCAAGGGTCCAGGCAGCGTGTTCCTGAGTAGTGTCTAAAGGTATATGTACTGCACGCAACTGTTGTCTGTGGAAGAGTGCATTTCTGAAGGCTTCACGGTGCCCACCCCATCTGGTGACATAAAAGAGGAGCAGGGAAGGGCTGGATGTGAGAAGGGCCATGTGCCTGGGTTTGTGTATCTGGATGCTTGTCTCAGAGGTTCTGTGTTGGGGAGGGCGGGGAGTGGTGTCTATGAGTGTAGTTCTTGGAGGGCTGTTGTATGTGTCAGGCAACACTGGTTGCCTGTGAGGTGTATCTCTGGGCAGAAAGCTGTTATCTATGAAAAGCTGCATTCGTGAATGTTGTCTTTGAAGCTGTGGGTCTGTGTAAGGGTAGGGATGTTGTCTTTGATGACTGTTGCCAATGAGAGTGTGTGTCTCAGCAAGCTACCCAGGAGATCATGTCTGGATTCAAAAGTGTAGCTGTTGGTGGGGAGGCTGGAGCTGTTGTCTGTGAGAGGATATGAGGGTGTGTCAAAGTATCCAGCTATTATGGTTGACAGTGTGAGTCCTGGTCTGTTCCCAGGGTATGTTTGTACCTAAAGGGTCTGAAAATATGGGGTTATAGTCTTGAGTATGTTTAGGGGGTTCTGTGAGGGTGTGACTGTGCAAAGATGTTGCTGTTATCAATTGTGCTGAGAATTGTGAGAGAGAAAGAGAGAGTATGTGTGTGTATGCGCACATGCACAAGGGTGGCTCTTTGTGAGTGCATGGGTCCATGGAGCTGTCAGGCTTGCTGTTTAGGGAAGTGTGGCTGCTATCTGTGAAGAAGTCTTGTGTGTTGTCTGGGAGACCATGCAGGATACGTCCCTTGAGAGTGTGTACCTAACAGTCTGCGGAGGTGACTGCACTGGCCTGTATGAGGGACTCTGTATGTGAGACTCCGTACTTGTGGGTGCAAGGGTCTGAATGTGGGTCTGGGTGTAGGTCTGAACTAGTTGGGTGTTGATGGTCACTGAGTATGCGCGGGAGATATTTGAGGGTGTCCACTCACAGGCACAATTAAGCTTGTGTGACTGCAGGGATGGTCCTCTTGGTTGTGCCAGGCTGAGTCCCCTCCCCACTTAGCCACTGCCCTGTCCCCAGCAGGCCACTTACCTGGCTCCGTCCTGGAAGCTTCAAGGGGCCCCTGGGCCCCACAGGGGGCTGGGGGCAGATGCTGTTCAGGCCTCCTGGGTCCGCCCTGCCCAAAGAAGTAAAGAAAGGTGAGAAGTTGGCTTGGGTGGGGTTCACTCCCCTACCTCATCCCCTCTTTGGACATCGGCCAACCCCCCCTCCATTTCAGACTCCCTGATGAGAGCCCTGGTTGTCATAGCAACTGTAACTAGGGAGATCAGCCACCTGGTTCGGAGGGCCCAGGAATGAGTAGGTGTGCTTAGGGGGCATCTGTTGGGGATGTCCTGGCCTCAGAAGGCCCTCTGGACTCATGGGGATGGTGGGAAGAGGGATTAGCCTTGTCTTCTAAACACATATCTGGGGCTACACACAAACACACAGGCATATGTGTTCACGTAACTCCTGCCTACAATTGTTCCTAGCACCCAGTCATAGGTCTGCACATTTAGTGTCACACAGACATGGCCACAGCTACACACGCAACATCACACAAAGTCTCAACCACTGTAAACATCTGGCCACAAAGCCATATTCACCACAATTTCTCCAGACATCTGCCCTCAAGTGTCCCAACCTACCTTGGCACTGCCATAAGATCTGGTTACATCAGTTCCTGCTACGTGGTCACTCTTGTTTTCTCAGTTACACACACAAAGAGCTGGGTCCAGTGCGCCCAGCAGAGCAGCACATGTGCAACCACACCCTGTAACAGCTATGCCCCCACCCGATGACTCCTGTCACAGGCCCACTCACAAAGAACCACACCCAGACAGGGTCACCTATTTGGTTGTCCCTAAATGCCGAATCACGCTCAGACACAATCACAGGCTCACACACTTGTCACACGCAGCTCTACGGCTGCATGCTGACATCGGGTCACAGAGGCACACAGATTCACATGCATGGGTCAAACACAACCACACCCAGGTGCAAATACACAGCTGCACATGGACGCTCCACACCAACCCTGTCATTTGCACCAACATACCTTTTTGGTCACATAGCTGCACAGAAACTGTCATAGGGCAAGCAACTGGTCATCTCTGTGGGCCTTCACACCCAGTCACACAAAGGGACAAGGACAGCCACGGCTCACGCAGCAGAGAGAAACAGACAGGCAAAGACACCCAGAGACAACTGTCTCCTGGGCGGCCTCACTCAGACATAGCCAGACACGTCTCAGAGGGGTCACATAAGCAGTCACACAGCGTCAGGGTCTATGTTGCCCTGATGTCGGTCATCCAGGGTCCCAGACACAGCCATTTCGTATCATCCCAGCACTGAGAACCTTTCTTCAAGCACAGAGACAAGTAAGTGAACACATACAATCACAGCCCATGCGACAGGCACAACATGTCACATCATAGGTATGCAGGTATACGCTCAGAAATGCAAGATGCAGCATCGATAAGCTGTTTACCCAGAAGACTTGGGTCTCTGACAGGCACACAGCCATCCAGCAAGTCACCCCATCAGCAAATAGCATGATTCAAACACAGATAGTGCAGCATGCACGCAGACAGACTGACACACACACCCAGTAGCCACACAGCTCCAGATACACATACTGTCATAGACCCTGACATAGGTCAGGGTCACAGACACACAAGTGTCAGGCGAATATAGAAGTCACAGTCACATACACACACCCCACAAACATGTACCTGGTACCACCACTCATAGACATACCTTAGTTTGAGTCACATACACTGAAATAACATGCTATTCATAAAGCCTGGTTTTTTAACCCCAAGGCAAATACATACCCCAAATCACACCCACCCACATGTAAATACACACAACCAGGATCAACACCTAAGCTAGACACAGACATTTATAGCCCAGGTCACTCACATAGCTACAGCTATGAACACACAACCACTGTCGTACACACATTCAAGTCACGGTGCTGTCACACCATCCTGTCACATCAGCATGCTGTGACTGTATATACAATAGCAGTCACCCACTTGGAGTTGCAGGGACAGTTGTATGTCATGGACACATGTGTGACACATATACAATCAATGATAGAACCACACACATTGAGGGAACTACACATGGACACAGAATCACAGGCACAACTCCACTCACACAGTCACAACTCCACCCACATCTTCAGCCAGTCACACACATGTCCAACCCCAGACTCAGCACAGACACTGTCACATAGCCAGTGACAGCTAGTGAAGCACACAATCATGGGGTCACTGAAGATATAACCACAGACATGACTAGACAGTAACAACTATGCACACGCTCAAACATGGACAGACTAAAAAGTACAGGATTCTGTATAGTGAGCAGCTGTCACACACACACAGTTGCACAAATGCTGGGGTCACACAGAGACACAAATAAGGACACTACCAGCCACAACTATGAGCACAAAACACAGAAACACACGCACAATTCCTCGTAGTCACTAGCTGCAGCGCACACACAGCCACAGTCACATAAACATGGGGGGTCACACTCTTCGCCACCTCCCAATCCCGACCCTTCTTTCCCCCAGGTACCACACACAAAGCCACCCCGTCATCACAGACAGATGCTGCAGACAGACAGGGCTGTGCTAGGTCCATGGGGAGCCGCCCCCCATCCCAGCCTGAAAACGGAGCCTGGGGGGGGGCCAAGCCCCGAGGGGGAGGTGGTGCATTGTCTGCGGGTGGGGCTGCTCCCAGACAGCTGGGCAGCCCCAGGGACAAAGGGGGTGGCCCAGGGGACCTCTGCCCTAGGACCCTTGACCAAGCCTTTGTGGGGAAGGGGGTTGCCTGAAATTTCTCTTATTTTATT
>PVHY01023174.1:0-21360 GCA_004024945.1 Uropsilus gracilis | reverse complement strand
TATTGTCCACATGCCTTGGGGTCCCTCCTTCCCCAGGGCCCCTTACCCCCCCCCTTCTGTGGTTCTCAGGAACCCCAGGCACAGTCGTAGTGATATCGGGTGCCAGTGGTGCAGAAGCCTCCAACCAACAGCTGACATTAAAAAAAAACAACAGTCTTTTTAAAACGTGGCTTCTGCTGCCCGGGTTATTTTAGGTTCTTACCACCTGTGTGTAGCAGCTGCCAGTCAAACGTCACGTGAACAACAGAGTTTTATTTATAAGGAGAATTAACCAGGAAAACAAAAACTCCTTAAAGCCACAAGTGGCCAGTTATCTTACCCCAATCACCATTTTTAGTCCCAAAGGTCCCAAAGACCATCCTCGAGTCTCTCCCTCCCAAAGTCTGTGTGTCAGTCTCTGCTCCTTTCTTTTTATCTCCTCTCCCCTCCTGAAAACCAGAGGCTCCAATTTCTCTTCACCCACCCTCTCGGTGATTCATTTTCTCTTCTCCATCCGGGATTTGCAACAAAGTAAAGGAAGGAAATATCCTTACCCCTTTAAGCCATCTTTTACTTCTGTGCTTTTCAGACACAGCTACTAGCAGCAATGCCTAAATTTTATGAACAAATGACACTGCCCAGCTCATGTCCATGGCAAGTGACACCCCCCTCAATCCATCACAGTCTCCCCTGTGCACACCTGGCTCTTCCGGTCACTATTAATCAGCTTCCTCTGTGGAGATGGCCCCTTGTCCCTTGCCTTAGCCCCAGTCTAGGGCTGTCCTGTGGAACTGCATTGTTCTAGAACATTCTGTCACCACAGAACTGTGTAGTGGTACTGTTGTAGGATACATTGGGAGAAGCCATAAATAAGGGAAATAGCCAGTGATGGCCCATTTTATATGGAGGATGACAATGCAGTGATGGGATGTGATGAAGTGGCGACCTTTGAGGGGCAGCTTTTGTGGCACTGCTGGTGAGAACAGAGAGCACCAGGCTCTGCTTGTCATCTCTGATGGTGTGGTGGCCTCTCCGTCTCTTTCTTCTTGCCCCTTTCCCATGTCCCCCAGGAAGTGCTGAGCTGAAAAACAGGGCTGACCCTGAACTTGCCCTGTGTAGCTTGAGTGGTGGGGTTGAACTGTATGAGAACTGATGAGCTGAGTTCAACCTCATGGGAAGTGATGCCTGAGACTCAGATCCCAGCTCTGTCACAGGCAGAGGTTCCTGCTACCTGAAGTCTTCACTGGTTCATCAGCCCCAGAGAACCTGACTGGCTTCCTTTTCCTTGAAAAACCTGCCTCAGGACCTTTGCACATGTCATCCTTTCTGCCTGACATTGCTTCCCTTCGTCTTCCCTAGGCTGGTTCCTTATCATCTTGGTCTTAGGGCAAATATACCTTCCCAGAGTCCCTTCTTATTTTCTCCATCCCTGTCACCTCTAAACTGACTTAATAATTTGTCTCTCTACCCTTCTCCTGAGAACTATGGCTCTCCAATCTGATCGTGCATTGCAACCCTGAGATCCTGTGTCAGCCAGACCAGGGTGGCACCCAGAAGTCTGCATTTTAAACATTGTTCCAGGTGCTGTTGCTGCTGCGTTGGGTGTTGAGCTGAGAAGCAATGTGCTGGAATTGTCCCAGGAATAATCATTTGACACAAATTATTTCCCTGCCTCCCCCAAATTGTCCCAGCCTTGTGACACAGTCTTGCTGAAAACTCAGAGATGGTTCCAGCTCGTTATCCCAGTGCCCGACTCAGAATTGGGGTGCAAAAAGTAGTCCTTGAATGATTCAGTGACGGAATGAGGTAGTCTACGAAGATAAAAGAGCAGATACTGAGTTTTTACTAGCCAAGTGCTGGCTTGTTTAAATCTGTCAGCAGCCTCCCTATCTTGTTTCTATTTTCTGGTAGTACAGTGAGACCCAGAGAGGTTGACTTCTTACCCAGGGTCACACAGAAACTGAGTATCAGAGGCAGCTTCTCTACCTGGGTGAACCTGAATCCTGCGAGGCCAAGGTTCTCCCCAGAAGAGAGGGGTGGGAACAGCTTGCTCCTGTGCTCTGTCTGCTCAGTTCGAGTGGGTGACCCTTTGGGAATTTGCAGATTATAGCCTCTTCAAGAAGGACTCAGATTAAAAAGAAATTGTTTCTGCACTGTCAATATACAGTAAGAATATTCCATGTTCATGGAACACCTGGGGTTACAGGAAGCCCCAGGGTGAGATGACCGCATTTGATCCTCACAATGGATGGGTAGGGATGGGTGGCAGACAGACCAGGATGAGCGCCCATTTCACAGGTTGGTAAACTGAAGTAGAGAGGGCTGGTCTGAATTTTGTGAAGTCCTGTAGAGCTGCTGCTGTAGTGGCCATGGGGAGCTAGCCTCCAGGGGAGTCCCTAGAGCTGGGATTCTGCCCTCAGGTGGTTGTGCCTGGGCAAGGTCAAGAGTGAATCTCTAGGGAAGCTGAGATGTGTTTGAGTTCTGGGAGGGTCCTTGGGTTGATGGATGTACTTAAAACTTTTGTAAATGTGCAGGAAGAAGGCAGGAAAAGCTGGGAGGATGGAGAAAGTATTCTTTCTGTTTTATTATTTGAAACAAATTATTTGCTCTCCCCACAAAGCTCCCAATCTTGTGACAGTCTTGCTGAAAACTCAGAGAGAGTTCCAGCTCATTATCCTTTTGCTTCTTTCTCAGGTGGCCTTTGACTTTGTTTAATTATTTTCCTGATTACCAACTTGCAGTCTTGTAGAAGTGCCCAGGCTTTTGTTTGGGAATGGGGGGAAAAAAAGCATTGTTTTGATGAAATTTGCATGTTACTTAGTAGTTTAACAATGGATACATAGGGGGGAATAATACACTTGGAGATTTAGCAGAGTTTTTTGGATGAAGGGCATCATTGTTTCTTTTTTGCTTGTCTGCATTTTCTGTCTTTCAGGACAACAAACAAATAGTTTTGTAACAAACGAGGAACATTTGAAGGGAAACAATCCTCCTTTGAGTTAATTTATCTACCTTGGGCATGTCCCTTGGCACAGTTTCTTCCCTACCACTGGTATCTAGTGGGGCTGGACAATTGGACCCCGCCCAGTGTGCATGATTTTGTCATTGATTAAAATCCCCTTTGCACCTGTTCAAAACTGCCTGGGTTGCACAACAAGGACTGTGTGGTGAGGATGAATTGCTGTTTGCTGCCATTAATTGAGAACTTACTATCCTAAGTACTTGACAGAAGGAAAGGGAAAGCTTCCTAAATTAAACCTTCCTGTGGCCCAGGCAACTCCTGATCATGCCTCAAAACCTAGTATAAATGCCACTGCTGCTAGGAAGCCTTCCTGGATTGCCTCTGCTTCAAGGTGTTATTATTCCTGGGGCAGTTATCTTGTAGTTGTTTTGCTATGTAAATCTCCCATATCAGACTATAAGTTCCTAGATAGTAGGAGCCATTTCTTGATGACAACAAAAATAATAGTAATAAATTATTTAAAGCATAGTGAACCAAGCACTGTTTTATGCTGATTTTAGGGATAACATCACATCATCTTCAGAACTTCCCAAGAGGTTGGGATTGTTATGTTCTCAGGCTTTCAGATGAGACATGGTGGGAAACGTAATGTCCCAAGGTCATATGGATGGTAAGTTGCAGGCTGGGGGACCCAAGCTCAGAGTCTAAACATCTGAGCTTCTCTCGAGCTACTTAGCACAGTAGCAGTGCATCATCTATCAAGTTAACAACTAAGTGCAGTGTTATGATTTAACCAGGCAAATTATGCCCTTGGAGGGGAAAGATGAAACAATTTCAGACTTGCCCTAGGAGAGTGTGAGAGAGACTTTCTGTCCAATTTCAGAGATGGGTTTGTGTGGTGGAGATAACAAGCAGGTAAGAGAGAGTATTCTCTCTAAAATGGAAGTTGGCAACATATAGCCCGCCGACCAGTTGACCAGTTGGCCCTCCGCTTGCTTTTGTCAAGTTTTATCATAACTCTGTTGTGCAACCACGCCAGGCCAGGCAGGTTCATTGTTGATTCGGGCACACTGAAGGAGAATCTTGGGTCCTTGATTATATCCAACCTGACTTTCATTCTGAGACAGGGGACAGATAGGCAGAACAGCAGCGGTTCACTTGCTAGCCCCCTTTAAACTGCCCATAGCCACACAATGGACACACTTTGCAAATGCAAGGTCCATATGTTGTTTGCTAACAGTTTAAAGATTATGAACTCTCCTTTGTGAGGAAGGTGAAAAACAGTGTGATTTTATCCATTTTCCTTAAAACCCCCTGCACCCCATATCTATACTAGTAAGTCTATGACTGTTCTCCGCAGAACTAAGGGATATGACAGAGCCTGCAGGGCTCAGAAAGCCTAAAATATTTACTATGTTTTTTTCAAAGAAAAGGTTTGTTACCCCTTGTTGTTAAAGATCCAGCAGGAAATATTGAGTTGGCTCAAATAGATCCACAGATGCTCTAAGAAAGGACAACTCTCAGTTTGATGCAAAGAAGAACTAATACAGGGAAGAAGGAATAAATACATAAAGAGATTGGGGCAGGGAGGCTTGTCCACAGAGGGTGAATTGCTGTTTGCTGCCATTAATTGAGAACTTCTATCCTAAGTGCTCGGTGCAAGGAAGAAAGTAAGACAGGGTGCACATGCCCAGAGAGGTGAAGCCATTTGCCCAGGGTCACACAGCTCAGAGTGTTAGAACCTGGCCTCAAACCCACCAGCCTCACCGAAAACACTGACTTTCCTTATGCAGTGCCCTACTGCAAGCAGGCAGTCAGGATATGAGGACCACGCCTGGCCGAGTATGGCAGTCAGGGAACAAGGGCACCAGGGCTGGCAAGAAGCAGGTGTATCAGTACCAGTACTGACTCAGTGGATTCATATCCAAAGGTTGTGTGTTGTGTGCCCCAACAGGGAGTTACAGCTTTATTTCCACTTTACATGCTCTGGTCTTCTGGGGAGGGCGGGGGGAAGGGCTCTCATGGGTGGTAGCACATGGCCTGATGTGGCAAAGACAGAATGAAGAAGATTCAAGGAGAAACTGGGCTGCACACCAGTAAACTGAGTCAGTCAAGGATTGTTGATCTAATAGCTGTTTTTCTGACCCCCTAGGCTGTATTCCTTAGGTTTTGGACTTCAGCAGACTCTTTGTCATGCTGTCATCTGGTTGTCATGCTTCCCTACCTGCCGACTTCTCTGGTCTATTCCTCACCAGACTGTGAGGTCCTGGGGGGTGGGGGTGGTAGAACCACATTGCCTCGTCCCTGGGTGTCCAAGGCAGGAGACTGCCATTTAAGAGAGCGAGGTTGTCTTCGAGCAATGGTTCCATCACCCCAGTGGGATTTGAGATGTGGGGGTGCCTCACACCCCACATCTCCTGATTGACTTTATCCCTCACTTGGAAAAGGGAACCATTCCTCAGTGGCACAGGAGGCCTGTTGAGCTGAGTTGTGGGCATCGGTGCGTTCCCCACCCCCTCATCAGCTTGTCCTGGGAGCTGAGCTCTGTTTAGCTTCATCATCTGATCATTTTCTTTCTTTAGCTCCTTTGTTTTTCCCCTTCTCCCTCTGGTACTTTGTGGAGGAGAAATGAGGCAGAGAAGCTTTGTAATCGGATACCAGCAGCCCTGGGTGACTGGAGCTGACAGATTGTTTTCCAAGCTCTGCCTGCTAAAGCCCTTCTGCCTTGTTGTCATGGTGGGCGGAAGAACTGAGTGGCAGGGTTGTGTTTTTGCTTTAAACCCGAAGCTTCTTACTTGGAAAAAGTTAGGGTCAAGTAGCCGGTCGGTTGGAGACAGGTGGATGCTTTTACCCGTGGCTATTTATTGCCTTGGAAGCTTCTGACCTGGATCACATCCTGATGGTTCTCTGCAACCACCAGGGGGTGCTGCGGCACCACCTTTGGCTGAGATGCCAAGGATTTCACAGACACGCGGCGCAGAGACAGGCTCTCTCCTTGGTCGACTGGAGGGAACCTAATCACCTCAACTCCCAAAAGGGAGGAAAACTGAGTGCCACAGAGAGGAAAGGGGCAAAATGGGTTTCATTCTGCATTATAGACAGAGCGCCCTGGGCAGGCTGAGACTCCTGCTGCCCGTGCCTCCAGGGGTCTGGCCTCTGGCCACCTCCCCGCAGGGCTGCAAGACAAACCCAGAGAAGAAAAGGCATTTTCAGGAGAAAACCTCAGGGCGCAGACTCCAGACAATAAGGAGCAGAGATGCAGAGGGGCTCCCAGGACACTGTGGTTTAGCTTCCTGTGCAAAGAGCTAGTGGTCAGACTCGGGGTGACGACTCAGTGTAGGAGCCCCCTGAGGCCGTTAATAATAGAAGGGCCACATTGAGAAGCAGGACTTGTTCAGCAGAAATCAGCATCTTGGCCTTTCCCTGGCGCTAGGCACTGGGGCTGCACATGGGAAAACGGCGCTCAGTTGGCAAGGGGCTGGGCTCGACTCTGGGAAACTTCTGCCAGGGGGCCTGGGCCTTAGAGGCACCATCAGAGAGCATGTGGGTTCTGAGCACCTGAGTCCTGGCCTGGCTGATGGGCAGCAGGAACCTTCCCCACAGCAGAGCTGCTACCTTTGGAATAAGCCACAGTCCTTAAGTGACCAGTGTTGTCGCCAGGGGTACATGAGGGGGTGTGCCCTTCCACCCCTGCCTCGGGCTACCCATCCATCTAGCAGGACCTTCCTTGGGAATCACAGGACAGAATGAATGGCCGGAGGAGATTCTACTTGCTGCTCCCCTGGAAGGTGCCTCAGGACCCCCATGCTGAAGTCAGCCCTGGGGTCAGTATGGGCTGCCCAGGGTTTGGCCAGGACTTCAGACAAACCCTGAACACCATGGGACTAATGCCTTGTGGATGGGGCGATGGTTCCCTTTAGGATTTTGGAAACAAATGGCTGCAGCCTCCTTTGGCATGTGTGAGATGTGGCTCGTAGACCCGGGGACTGCCTTTATTCTCCTGAAGTGCACAGACCCCTAGGCTGAGGGTTCTAGGTGGGGGATCTGTCGGCTTTTCTGGGGTCCTTCCACCCTGCAGACTCCGCGGAGGCCCCTGTGGGAGGGGTGCCGACTTGAGAACAGTGGTCATTGTTAACGCCAGGGTCTCAGACCTCAGGCCCCCGGAGACTTGCCTGGGGATCTCTGATGATGACATGGAAATGGCTCCTCAACCTTGGCGCTGTGGACTTTTGGATGCACGAGTCTGACCAGGCGCAGGCCCAGAGAATGCTGCGTGGAGTCCTGTGCACTGTAGGGTGTTGGGTAGTCTCCCTGGCCCCACCGATCACCCCAGTAGCACAGCCTCCAGGTCCTGTCGTGAATCAGAAATGCCTTCAGGCATTGTCAGCAGGTGCTTCTGCGTGAGGGTCACTGACTGCCTTGATTTATCCCAAGTGCTCCAGGCTTCACTTGAGATGCCCGGCTCTGCTGATGATGGTGATGAAAATGATGCTGCTGACAACTTAAGCATTCCTCTGCCAGATGAAAGCCAGGCGGTTTTGTGACGACCAAAGTTCTGTAAAAGCACAGAGGACTGTAATTGAGTTGGACTTTGGCTTATCATGGCCAGACCATGCTTTTCCCAGGGGTCTTTAGTCGCATTTACAGAAACCAGATGAAAGAAGGAGGATTGATTGCCGGTTGAGACATGCACGCACACACGTGCACACACGGGCACACATGTGCACACACACGCACACACATGCACACATGTGCACACACATGTACCCACACACATTTACACATGTACTCATATATACAGCTTTTCCTTCTCTTCCCAGGAAACTTGTTAAACCTTCTGCCAGTTTTGCAGGGAAACAGCTCCTAGTCATTCCTTTCCTGGAACAATCATGTAAGGGTCCTGAGTGACTAGAGCTTGGGGCTGCCTGGCCCCAAATTTCCTAGCTATGGGAGCCCAGACAAGCCCATGGTCTGGTCTTTATGATGTCTGGGAAAGATCACAAGAAATCAAGCCCTGTGATTCCATCTCTTAGGTTTTGACTGGCATCCAGGCTGGTGAACTGAGGGTATAAGCAGGTCCCCAGCCTCTCTTTGGATGGCTATTGCTGTTGCTATCACCATCACCACCATCACTATCACGACTATCACTATCACCACTACCACCACAACCATCACCATCCCACCACACCATCACCATCACCACCATCACTACCATTACCACCATCACCACCATCACTACCATCACCACCATCACTACCATTCCTACCATCCCTACAATCACCACCTTCATCACCACCACCATCATCATTACCACCATCATGACTATCACCACCATCACCATCACCACTACCATAACCACCATCATCATCACCACCACCGCCACCATCATCATCATAATCACCATCACCACCATCATGGCATTTACCCCCATATCAACTCAGAGTGGATTCTTTCAACCTAAGTTTGTTCCCACTTTTGCACTTGATATTCCTTCTGCCTTCAACGCTCTTCCTGCTGGCTGGCTCCTTCTCATGATGATTCTCAGCTCCAGTGCCGTAGAAAGTGCTCAAAAACATGGTCTTAGCAAGATTATTACGTAGTCATCATTACTCTCCCTAGCCAGCACGGCATGGGGGCTGGGGCTTCAGGGGTGTTTTTCAGGGGAAGGAATAGAGCCATGAGCCCCCAGATACCAGCCTGATCTGGCTTCTTGCTTACTTCCCAGGTAGCTTATTTTGTTTTATTGCCGACCGAATGCCAAACCTCAAATCTGCTCAGCGTTATTTTTTTCCTCTTTCAAGTCATTATAGGTCAAAAATCCTTCCCCCCCCCAATATCTTCTGGGCTCTGTTTTGTTTTTGTTTTTGTTTTTGCAACGTCTTTTGAACCCATTTGTGTTGTGAAAACCTGAAGATTCCCTGCTGAAGTCCATTATCTGCATGTCCTGGGAGAAGCGGCTTTTTAAATTTTTGGAAATAAGGATGCATAGAGTGAAGTTGCCAGAACCTCACCCAACCGTCCTCGCCTTCCCTGAGCCTTGTACCACTGGCCAGAAGGAAAATAATGAGATTCCTCTTAACTCCTGGTGGTGGCGTTTTTCTCTGCGGTCTTCAGGTGCCTGAGGGTGGCCGAATGGACATCAGACTGAGACCAGACAAGGCTGGCTGCAGGAGATTGGAGGTTTCTTTCTGAAGTCAGTAGATTTTTCAGACACTCATGGTGCCAGTGGGTGTGGAGAAGGGCTGTTCAGTGCCCCCATCCTGTGGTGTCTGCACACAACTGTGCCTTGCTCCTGCCTTGTCGGACTGCTCCTTGTTCCTGCTGTGCCAGCCGTGTGTGTGGCCACTTTCCCTCCGTGGCCTGCCTGAGTCCATACTTGTAGGAAGGGAGGAGGTGGGGCTCGGGCTGGGGGATATTGGGCTGGGGATGGCAGGTTACAAAGTCATGAAGCTAGCCTGGCCCTGGGGACACCATGCTGGAACCGCTGCTTTGGGCTGTGCCCGAGGCTCTGCAGGAGAGGGGAAGGGAGGTCTCAGGATCGCAGTTAGCATGGTCATGCCTGCGAGGCCCACTGGTGGTTCCTGTGTGACTGTCCCATTGGGCGGCAGCTGCTGGTGGTACATGCACACAGGTGAGCTTCGTTAATTCAATTCACTTAATGATCTATCAGCCCTGTCCTGTGGAGAAAGGTACACATAATAGGGTCATCTGACGGTGGAACGTGCATCTCCTCGTTGTGCTTGTGTTAATAGCAGTCACGCTTCTCCAAACCAACCAGCCTCCTATCAGAAGTGGGTTTTGGGTAGGGGGGTCCTGGGCCAGAAAGGAAGCCCAGAGCAGATTCCTGAATGGGGACTGAGCCCCCTCTCTCTGACTTCCTGAGTCACCAAAGGAATCACATTGCCCGAACCTCGGTTCTCTTTTGGAAAGAGCAAATGGGACTTCCTGCTTCCTTACCTGTGGGTGGGACGGGGACCAGGGGAGCCCCAGAAAGTGCCTTGCAAGCTGTCCAGCGCTGACAGCTGGAAGGGGTGGTCCTCTTTCCTGGAGATGCTGGCTCCAAGGCACCAGCTGTAGCAAGAGCCATTGTTAGCAAAGAAGAGGCAGGATTTCTCCGTGGAAGTAGGTTCCTTGGGGTACTGGTGGCTTACCCAAACGTGTGCTCTCAGGCTTGCTACAACTTCTCTAGAAAAACTCAGGTGTCTTTGACTGTGTGTGCTTGGGAACAGAGCCAGGGATGCTCTTCTGAGAGGCTGTGACTGTCACAAGGAGGCCACTGTGCCACGCATCTTCACCTGTGTGTTCAGCTTTAACCAGCTTTTACTAAGTGTGGCCTGAAAGGTGCAGCCCACGTAAGCCACATGTCTCTCTGAGCCAGCGTTTCCTGGCCTGGAAATGTGCATGATCACTTTCCCCAGTGTTATGACTCCTGGGCTGTGCAGCAAGGTGCAAGGACTCCAATCGAAGGTCAAAGCAGCAGGTTTAGTGGCAAGAAGCTGGTGCACCAGGGTCCCCAAGCCAAGACAGCTAGAGAGACCCTGAGCAGTCTCTGTTACAGCCTTTAATAGGGCTAAACCACCATTGCTCCACACCCCCCCCCCCATTGTGAAGCAAGCAAACAGGTGTAGGATACATTCCCATAACTACGGTTTCCAATAGTGCTGACATCTATCATCTATCAGGAGGACAAGACGGTTTTCAGGAACAACCAGGAATAAGGGGAGGCAGAAACAGGATGTGGGGCTAGCCACTGTGGTAGATACTTTTTACCGAGGGCAGGGAGAGAATGCTGGCTTCAAAATGGAGGTTTTAAACAAAATGGAGTCACTTTGGTTAGTCTGTTCCCAATACCCATGTCCTGGTTTTTAGAGGATTAAATGAGATAAAGTCTTTGAAGTCCAGCTTCTGGCATGATGTCACCATGGATGTCCAGTACCTGGTACCTTCCTGTCGTGTGGTACCATCCTTCATGTCGTTCTCAGGCTTCTTTACCTGTCTCAGTGATGCTTCTGGAAGCCCCCAAAGTAGGATTTTACCTTT
Source organism: Uropsilus gracilis (assembly GCA_004024945.1). NCBI lineage: Eukaryota > Metazoa > Chordata > Mammalia > Eulipotyphla > Talpidae > Uropsilus > Uropsilus gracilis. The sequence continues at coordinate 10,379 of PVHY01023174.1, read as the reverse complement.
TGTTCAATACATTGCATTTTCCCACCCTGTCTTCTCTCTGAATCAGGTGCCTGGGATTTGTGATCAGTTCACAGATGGAAAAAGAAAGTGCACCTGTGTTGTTTGCATAGCTTGGCTATTGTATATAGTGCTGTGGAGAATATGGTAGCACAGGTTTTCCTTCAAATTCATGTATTTGATTGAATTAGTGATCTTGGGTAGATACTTATGAGCGGAATTGCTGGGCTGTATGGCAGACCAATTTTTAATCTTTTGAGAAGTCTCTATATTGGTTGAGTACAGGGAAGCCAAACAGTTAGGTAAAGCCAAATTTAAAACTCTCTCTTGAAAGCTGACTGCAGATCAGAGGAACCCAGGGTGGGGAGGTGGGGACGGGGTAAGAACAAAGTGGGGAGGGAATGCAGTGGATTATGGTGGTGAATTATAGGAGCTTTGGTGGTAGGTGGGCTGTGGCAACCTCTGAAGGGGGGATCCTGTTTGTCCAAAACATGAACAATGATGCAAACCAATGTTATCTCAGTAAAGGATTTTGCTGAAAAGAGAAAGAAGAAAGTACAGTCTCAGATAGCACAGGGCACCCCTTCCTGGTGCTGTTTCCACTCCAGTGAGATGGGTCAGGGTGAGAGTTTCTGCTCACCACCTGCTGGTAAAGAAATCATTCAAAAAGCAGGAGTTATCATGTAATGCAGTGAATCCATTCCTAGGAATTTGTCCAAAGGACACCAAAATACTAATTTGAAAGGAAATCTGTACTCCTGTGTTTATGGCAGCACTATTTACTATAGCTAAGATAGGCAAACAGCCTGAATGCCCCCAAACAGATAAGTAAATCAAGAAGATGTGGTGCATGCACATAACGGAATATTACTCAGCATTGAAAAAGATAAATGTATGCCAGTTGCTGCAACATGGATGGAGCTAGAAGGGATTATGCTGAGTGAAACATGTCAGAAGGAAAAAGAGAAATAGTTGATGGTTTCTCTTATAGGTGGATTATAGGGAAACTGAACAAAGGGTCAGGAAAAAGGTAAAATTTGCAAAATGACTGTATATCTGAGGCACACAGCAGGGGAGGGGGAGGGAAAGAAGTCAAACATGGAAAGGAAAAGCATAGGGCACTATGGTGATGCATCAAGGTGATGTGGTGGTGAGAAAATTATAGGGGTTTTACCTCAGGGGAGATATTAAATATTGTTTAAAAATGAACAGCTATGTAAGGAAATAAAAATAAAATAGTTAATTTTAAAAAAGAAGCAGAACAGAAGAAAGAGCTTAAAAATAGCCCAAACTTTTTTCTCAAATACATTTATTGGGAAGAGGAAAGAGAGAAAAATGAAACAGGTTCTACCTGGATAGATACGATTTAATGGCACCAGACCATATAGATAATCCCACTGGGGAGTTTCTCACTGGGGGAAGTATTTGGATTTTTTTTCCTGCTTCACTAGTTACCTGGGAAACAAGGGCTTGGGAGGAAGTTGGATTTGGGGACATGTCGCATCTCTTTTCTTTTACAGTCCATAAATCTATTTATTTAATTAAATTTCCTTTGAATTTGTTTTTTTCCCTTAAGCTAATTTTCTCTTCTGTTTTCTTTCTTCCCCAAGATGTTAGTTAGGGCAGAATTTATCAACAGAAATGACAGTTTAGTAATAATAACAATAAAAATGGTAATAAGCCCAAACAGCACTACAGTCTTTGCTACCTAAGTTTGTGGCTGAAATCCGTATGTGTTTCCTTGGAGAAGTTTGGCACTAACTCAGAGCTTATTTTGATTTTGTTCTCCCAGTGCCTGCCTCAAGGATTGGAAGCTTGAGATCTGAGAACTCTGAGAAAATCTTTTTATCATCCCAAAACTATTCAGGCTTTCTTATGAAATGGCATTCCCCCCCTTTTTTTTCTTTTTCTTGCTGATTCTCCCCTCCCTCCCTCCCTCTCTCTCTTTCCCCTCCCCCTCCCTTCTCCCTCAGCCTATCCTTCCCTCCCTCCCTCCATCCCTTCCTCCTCCCTTATCTTTTTTTCCCTTACCTCTTCTCTTTTTCTTCTCCATTGTAGCCTGGCCAGTTGTCTTTAGGGGAGGAAATAGAGAATGACTTGCTAAGAATGAGTCTATCTCCTTTATGCCAATTTAAGATATATTAAATAAACTAAACCAGGGGTCAAATTTAAATTTAAACCATATTAAGTGATGACCCACAGGCCAAATCTGACCAGCTGCCTGCTTTTGAAAATAAAATTTTCTTGGAACACAGCCACACCTATTCATTTATGTACTGTCTGGGGCTGCCTTTGCCCTGTAATGGCAAAGCCTATGGCTCACAAGTGGAAATATTTATGATGTTGTCCTTTACAGACAAAGTTTGCTGATCTCTGTTCTGGTTCTAGTCCTTGACTGTGGGCCTCATTTGCTCTTCATTTTTTCCTGCTGCTGTGCACTTGTGAACAAGGAGGCTCATTCTTATTTATTTATTAATCAGCACTTACGCAGCACTTTCAACTTTTTTATTATCTTGCTTTTTATTAAGGTACTATTACAACACTGTATATAATTCAGAGGTATAGGGTCACACCTCTTTGGATGTATGTTATCACCAAAGTACCCATAGACCTCTACCATAAACCACTGGGACCATTTGTTTCCTCCATGCTGTTTCTCTGTGCCTTCAGTTCTACAACCAGACTTGTAGGGTTTGTTTTGCTTTAGTTTTGTCTTAAGGAACACTTTCTGCCAAGCCCTTGTTAGAGATATCTTTTGTCTTTAAGGAATGATTGCTGTGTGATCTACAGACCAAAGACTATTGATTTCAGGGGGCATGAAAATGAAGAAATGGTGTGTTTTTGAAGCTGAGTGAAGGAGAGGAGACATATAAGGGAGGAGACATTTGAGTGAAGGAGAGGAGACATAGAAGGGAGGAGACATTTGAGATGGGTATAAAAATGGAAAGTTACTGAGTAATGGGGACTGTAATTTTCCAGGCATGTGAACAGCCAGAGAGAAGCAAGTGGTTGTGATGAGCATGGCCATTCCAGGAAGTGGAAGCCAACCTGGTGGAGGGTTTGGGGAATGTGGGATGGAGGTGGGTTAGGAGGTAGGTGAGAGGTTATAAAGGAGCTCTCTGAGGATAGAATGGTGATTTCTGTCTTCACTGCTTGGTGATAAGCTCAACCAGTAGCTTAGGGGCAGTGTGTGATTGCCTGGGTTCCTCAAACAGAGGGATACTTCAAAGTTACCCAGTCTGCAGGTAGCCTTGGTTTTGGATCCAGGTTGACTTTCCATTTAATATCTTGTCTCTCTGGCATCTTAAATGTCTCTCAGGCACTTCAAAGCTGCTTCATCTTTTTGGCATTTACTCCCTTCCACATGGATCCAATGGAAATATTAGCACTAGAGTTCTCTAGGCATAGTTCCTGTTTTCACAGTGGAGTAGAGAGGACAGAAGGGTGCCAAGGGGAGGGGGACCTGCAGATTGGTGCATTCAGTGAAGTCTTTGGGTGAGTCCCAGAAGGACATCTATAGGGACATCTGCATGCTGAGAATACCCTTTGGGAGCCTGAGATCAGGGCTGAGAGGTCCCAGCATTGGCAAGGCTGTGTCTGGTTGACTGTAGACACTGTCTGCCCTTGAAACTTAGGTCAGTCTCATCACAAGGGCAGGCCCAGGGTCTGTACAGTTGCTTGGATAAAGAGGTCCACGGATCTGTGCTTCCTCATCTATGAAAGGTGGCAAATCCTATACTTCTTAGGATTATTTTCAGGATGAGTTACAGTGTTACAGTGCATGATGCAGGTACCTGGGCTAACAGTCAGCATTCAATAAAATGGCCTAGTAATTAGGTTACCACCCAAGGCAGCATTTTCTAAAGGATGTTGAGGAGTTTTTCTTTTAAAAGGTCAGTTTTTTCCCCTCTGGGAATTCTTGGTTTAGTAAGTTGCTTATTGCTGTGATTTTTCATATAACATGAAGATTCCACCCAAACTCACTGTGGCTCCTTGTTTTCTGCTGAGCATATGTTGAAGCAGGGGTCTCACAAAGCAGGCTTCGGGTGATGCTGAGGAGTGGTTGGTGTTAGGGTTATACTTACCAAGAGCTGGGTTCTGAGGATACAAGAGTAGGCAAGAAGACTGAACAATGGAGTGAGAGAGGAGGAGGGGGAAGAAGGTGAAGGAGGTGAAGAGCACAAAAGATCAGGATGGTTAACAGGTGTTAGTGAAGTGGGAAAGCCACGGAGTACACAATAATGCAATAATGTAATATAAATATAAATACACATATATATACAAATTAAAAAAAATAAATTAAATAAAGAAGAAAAAACAAACAAGCAAATAAAACAACAAGGAGAGGGGCCAGAGTGAACAGAGGGGCCGTCAATGGGGGCTTGGGGGGGAAGCTCTCCAATAACCATTTGCCTATACTGTAAAATCTAAAGTATGAATAAAATTAAAATTATAAAATAAACAACACAAAACAAACAACAAAAAGAAGAAATGGTCTTGGCCTCATGGCCTTGGTGAGAGCTTCTGGAGTTAATACTAGAATCATGAGCTGGTTTATCCTCAGTGTTAGAGTGTATAAAAATGGAAGCAATCTGACTCTCTGTTCTATTTTATCATATCAGGAGGTTGGAAAGCCCATAAGGAGACTAGTTTGGGCAGTGGTTAATAAAACTGATGTGTGGAAGGGTCAGCCTTAGTACTGTGAGAGCTAAGATCACAGACCTTGGAGTAACCCAGGAGGGAACTAACTCTATCACCTATTAGCTGTGTGACATTGTGCAAGTATTTAACCTCTCTGGGTCTGCATCTCCTCTTCTACAAAATAAGGGAAGTGCTACCGCTTCCTCATAGGGTTGCTATGAAAATGTAGTGAGTTACGAGGCACTGACAATATATATTAAGTGTTTTTGTAAGTATTAAAGAAAAGACTCAATGACAATGATCATAATAACAGTCAATATTAGTGAGCTGTTTTCTGCTAAGCATTTCGTATGGATTGTCTTATTCCTACTTCATGTGGCAATTACTATTATCATCCCATTTAACAGATGAGAAAACTGAGTTTAGAGTTAAGCTTCTACAAAGGGTATACAACTAGTAAGTACTAAAGCTGTGTTGACAGATTTCAGTGTTTGAATCTTAACGGCTGCACCAACCCTGTGTGTATGATATTATTAGGGAGGGAGCATGCTTCTACCAGGCAGAGGTCAGCTTGTGATGTGCATGGAGGGGAGAGTCCAAGAGCCTCGAAGTGGGCTGCTTGTGTTCAGTCTATCATTTCCAAACACCAAGGTCCAGTCTCTCCCTCAGACTTATAGAAGCAGGTAAGCATTCTTTTTTCCTTTCAAAAAGGCAGACTTGATTCTCTTCTCTCTTCTCTGAACTTTTTTAATGGCTTTTTGAAGTCAGAAGTCAAGTTCAGGACTCTGAGAACAGATCTGTTAAAAAGAGGGCTATTTCCCACCAGTGTTTAAGTTAAATGTAGGAGAATGGGAGCAGTGATGTTTTCTCAGTTCTCTCTCTGTGTGTATTTTTAAAAAGATCTTTCCAAATGCTAGTACCTGCCACTGCTCATGTCAGGCAGTGCTTGGTCAAGGTCATCCTTCAGGCTTCATGTGTCTCTTGCTGTCATCTCCTGAATATTTTAAGAGTGGGGGCCTTGACCCCCCTCCCTCAGCAGCCGTATATTTTAAAAACGCTTTATTGTTGTTTGTCTCTTGAGTGTTTTTTTCCCTCCTTGTCTTTTAAAATCTCCCTTTTTCCTCCTGCCTGGTGCCCAGCTGCCTGACCCTGCCTTGCTGATCTAAGACAGTGAGGCAGGAACAAGCTAACGCCAGCCCCCAGGGACAGGCTATTGGTACAGCTCTGGCTGAGGCTGCAGAGTAGAAGTGCTAGGAGAATTTAAGTCCCTCAGCACCTGGAGGACTGTGCATCTTCTCTGTGAGCACTGTGACCTTGTCACATGGAGACTGAATAGAGGTGGAACAAGGGAAGATCAAAGAGGCAGTTGTCCTGAGTATAGATCAGAGGCAGGGGTACACACATTCGTTCATCCATCCATCTTTCTTACTCTCTGTATTCCACACTTTTTAAAATTTGCTCCTTTCATTATCCATCCATCCATCCATCCATCCATCCATCCATCCATCCATCCATCCATCCATCCATCCAACATCTATCCTTTCACTCATTCATCTGTCCATCAACCAACCCACCTTCCATCTACCCTCTCATCTGTCCATCTACCCACCTGTCTCATCCACTCTCCCATCCATCTATTTTATAGGTACCATGTCCATTTTGTGCACCAGGCATTCTGTTGAATGCTTGAGATTTAGAAATGATGAGCAAGACCTCTGTCCTTGCAAACTAAACCATCTAATGAACGAGAGAGACAATAAACCATTAAACAGGGAAATGAGATGTGGAGACCTTATAACACTGAATAAAGTCATGAGAAAGCCATGTTAGAGTAGTCAGAGAAGGTCTCTGTGAGGAGTAGCATTTAAACTAAGCTAGAAGAATGTGAAGGGGAGAGGAAGTAGCAGAAAGAGTTCTATAGACAAAGGGAATGTTGCATGAAGAGGGGTATTAGTTCCTACTTGAGAAACTAGTCAGAGTGCACTGTGGCTCAAACTCCTACATCTATGTGCCTATCCATGTCAGCATATATACATGCACCCAGGCGCCCATCCATGTACCCACCCATTCATCCATGTACACATTCTTCCTCCACCCATCCACACATCCGTGCATCCATCTGTTAATCTGTGTACATATCCATCCTTGTACCCACCCACCCATCATATACCTCTCACCCATCCATATATCCATTCACTCACTCATGCACCTCCCCCCGTGTGCTCATATATCTGTGTATCTATCACCATGCCCATTGGTCCATCCCTGTTTATCAGCCAGCCATGTGGACATCCATGTGTGCATTCTGTGTGTATCCATATACCCATTCACCTATTGAGGCATCCAACAAACATTCATTGACACCTATTGTTTAGCAGGATCTGCCTAATAAACATACCTAGATCTGATTTGACTCATCTTCCCCCCAATTTCCTTTCCACTAGATTTTCTACTTCTTAGTAAATGGCATCAGCATCTCTCAAGTTGTTTAGGCTGGAAACCTGGGAACCATCTGTGTTCCAGCCATATGCTCAGTGTTTACGTGGTGTGACCCAGGTCATTTTCACTGTTTCTAAGACATGTCTCAAGCAAGCCCACGTCTCAACACGTCATCTGCCTGAATGTCCACAGCTGCCTCCTTGTCTGGTTTGTTTGATTTTATACTTGCTCCTCTCCAATGCCTTCTCCACTTGGAGCCAGATTAATCTCTTAACACCTCAGATCACACCATGTGACTCCTCTGTTTAAAACCCTATATTTAGAAGGCATGGTTCATTGCTACTTACCTCAATAGCTTCATTTCCTATTTCCTTTCTTAAACTATCCAACCATACAGATCTTTTTTTTCAGTTCCTTGATTGCTTTTCTCACCTCAGGACCTTTGCATATGCTGTTTGGCACATTTCCTCCCCACCCTATCCCTAGCTGACTCCTAGTGAACTTTCATTTTCTAGCTGAAACTTTTTCCTTTTGGAGAATTTTCTTGTCCCTCCCATTCAAAATAGCACCCCTCTGTTTTCTCTTGGGATACTGTGGTCTTTTCCCTTTGTAGCACATGTACTTGTTTTTAATGACATATTTATTTTTATGCTTATTTGTTTATCATCTGTTCAGTGATAGTGTAGGACTCCCTGTGATCAAGGACTAGCTCTATTTTTTCTTACTGTCATGTCCTTGTCATGACATGAAAATAATATTTATGAAAATAAAAGGAAGGTGTGTGCCAGGAGTTTATGTCTTAGAAGGATAGTGCATATCTCCATAAAGAATATTTCAAGTAGGAAGTTCTATTAAAATAACAGAATAGCAGTATCTAACGTGGGTTAATCTCTATGTGCCAGACATTGTACTGTGTCCTCCAGATATATGACCTCAATCTTTCCAGCAGTACTAGGAACAGAGCAGTTACTATGTCCATTTTACAGGTCAAATGCCTGAGGCAGAGAGAGGCTGAGTCCCTTGTCTAAGATGTCATAACAGAGCTGACATTTAGACCTAGATCTGTTGGATTCTCAAACAGAAAACCTCAGTGACATTGCCACACTTGAGAAGGGGCGATGCTTTTGCCAGTGGTTTTGGCTGAGAACTAGACAAACCCTTTTACTTCTCAGCAGGGAGGTCGATCAGAGAAACCATGCCTGAAACTCCAGCACTGTACTAAAGAGCAGGTAGTGTCTAGATCTTTTTTTCACACAGGTTTTGTTGGAAGTTTGAGACCGATTTGTAGCTGCTGATGTTAGGTTGAGGTGGTGGGATGCCTTTCTTGGCCTTTGTGTGTTGGGGGTGTTGAGTAGAAAGGTGGCCTTCCTGTCTTTCTGTTTCTTCCTTTGCCTTCTTCCCCCGGGATCCGGAGCCAGGGCCTGGTTTTCAAATTGCAAGAGAACGATCTGATTTAGCGATTTATCCAATTAGGCATAAATGTATTTATTACATGCTCAAACATATTCCAGGGAACTCTGAAAATGAACCGCAGGACTGTCCTGTGTTGAATTTCCGGGACCCATTGGAGCAAGTTCAAGAAAAGCCTAATCTACTTAGAGGAAAACAGAACCAGGTCGTAATCCAATCGGCATCTGCGTTAGACAGCACATCCTCCACCACCTCCCCACAACCTTGGTTCCCCCCGTACCTCCTTCTGTAGGCTAGAAGGCATTTTGGGAGATTGGTCTTTAGAGAGTCAAGGTCACCTCAATGTTGATGCTCCCTTGTCTATTCTCTCCCACAGAGCTGCTGTAGAAAGAAACCCTACAGACCCTTTATTTATTACTTTGCAATGATCTTCATTTCTCTTTGATACTAAAATCACTTATCTGTGAACATCCGAAAAGTATTCAGTGTCCCTCATCATTTTGCCCATTTCTACCTTTCATGGATGGTTCAATTAATATTTAAAAATACTTTCAAAATTATCTAAGGGATACAGGATTGCATTTTCATTGGGATAATTCATAGATCTTTCCCTCTCACCCCCTTTAAACAAACTACAACTATATCAAATCATATAGCTTGTCATATCATCTTTTCTTCATGCCATTATTTTGATTTTTGGCCTTATTGTCAATCTGCTTTTGAAAATTCCATCTTTACTGAGCACCCCCGATTTCCCATGGAGATGGTGACGTTCAGAGCAAGGGTGTCTGGTTGTTGCGCTTTTGCTTCGGTCCCTATTGACACTCTGAACCCCAACATTTTCCTCTTGTCTGTCTTTATGTTGTCTCTGCTCGTACTGCTTCTTTTAAAGATGGTATGTTTGCTGAGCCCCATTGAGATATTGTTAATGGACAGAATGTGGGCTCCCTGGGACCCCCAAACCTGCCTCCTCTAAATAGCTTCTGCCACCCACCACTTCAAGACAAAACATATTCTAGTGCCTAAACCTTTAATGGAACAGAACTTGTACGCAATTAGTGTGCACTAGAGAGAAGAGAAAGAATAGAGTTTAAAGTGGTTTCCAGTGAAACACCCAAAGTCACTCATCTCCTCGTGGGTAAATTTCCACCAAACAGGGTTGACCCAGAGCGGGGCCTCTGAGGCCCGAAGCTTGCCACAAGCCTAAGGCACTTGGTGGGGACCCACAGGAAAGGGGCCTAGGGGGCCTGGCAAGTCTGGGAGAAACAGAGCAAAAGCAACAGCAAGATAAAGGCTGCCATGCTCAGCCTCTGCACAGAAGCCATCTCTTTGGAGCGTCTCTTGCCATGTCCCCCAAGTCCAAGGCTGAGAAACAAGCGCAGCTTCTTCCCATGTCTCTCTCCTCCACGTGCCTCCTGCAGTCTTCATCCACTTCTTTTCCTTCCTTCCTTTGGGTGAGACAGGGAGCCTGGACACACCCCCCCTTCCCTGGAGCTTGCCCTGTTACAATAGCATCAGCATATAACAGATGGCACAAGTGAGTTTCGTCTTTATCTGGGGAAGCATTGCTATGAAACATAGCAGTGAACGTGTCTGTCTCCCCAAATTCCATCCAGCCCTGGGTTCTCATTTCTCTAAGGGACCCTCTCATGGCCTGGGAGGCTCTCAGCAGCTCCGGGTCCCCTCTTGGGGCAGGGACACACCCTAGGACTCACCTTGGAGATGAGGATTCTCTAGAGGTCCACCTCTTAACCCCCAGGCTGGGGAGGCCTCCAGAGGCTCTGAACACCTTCATTGCCAGGGAGCTCAGCCCCCAGCCTGTCAGTGCACCCCACACTTGGCTCGCTCTGCTTGTCCACTGGAGAGAGTCCCACGCTGGCCCCCAGCACCCC
>PVHY01023173.1:0-21351 GCA_004024945.1 Uropsilus gracilis | reverse complement strand
GTCGTTTACTTCCATGTAGGTTTTAATTTCTTCTTTGATTTCCTCTTTTACCCAGTGATATTCCAGAAGCCTGTTGTTCAGTCTCCATGTGGTGTTTACTCTCCTTGTTTTCTTTTCATTGTTGATTTCTAATTTGATGCCTTTATGATCGGAGAAAAAGGTTGGTATTATTTTAATCTTTGTGTACTTGTTCAGGTTTACATCAAATTTTTCTTATGGCCATTTAGTTACGGGGTGAAAAAGCTAGCAGTCTATTGGACACTGGAGTTAATCACCAGATTTCTATTATAAGGAGTCCATTCTAGCTGCAGTTAACTGGCATAGGCAAGCAAGGGCATAAACTCCATGGGAGCTTCAAATACACTCTTCAAACATCCTCAAGAGAGCTACTATCAAAACCACAACCAACTAAAACAACAAGGTCAAATTTCCATTAACAAAATTCAAATTCTGCCTTCTAATACAAAAAAAAAGAGTACATGCAAATATGAGATCAGGTAACATTGTTGATGGAATAAAAATTTAAAGTATCCAGTGAAGTTCATGTTTACTAGGAGCTAACCATGGGTGATAACTTCTAGAATTAGTATACAGCAAACTATAGTAACTACCATCAAAATCAAAAAAAATATGTCACAGGTGACATTAGATTTGAGAGCAGCAGAGCAAATCACCGTAAACGTTTGACCTCCATGGTGAGACAAAACTTGTCCCTTCCTCTTGTATTTAAATGGGTTGTGACCCCACTTTGAATAGAATCAGGCTGACTATCAGTTTCTAGTGTAAGACACTTGGCAGCCTATTCTTCCACTGTGGAGCACTAAGATGCCCTGTAAAATGTCCCTTGACCCTGAGACCATTACATTACAAGCAAGCCCAGGTTTGGATTCATCTTGTGGAAAGAAGTGTTGCTAGACTCACACTATGCCATGTCCTATCCCTTCAAATCATCCTAGACCAGAGCCAGATATGACTGACAAAGCCTTTTTGGACAACCAGCCCTGATTACAACACCTACACTCACAATTTTTCTGTAACCATGTGAGAGCCAAACAACCAAATTTGTTTTGATCAACCTTCAGATCCAGGAGCTATAAAGATACAGACATCTTAGCATGTGTTGCATCACATGTAACAGTTATTAATGTTATTAAAAAATGGTTTCATTCACTAGTTTGTTATTCAACAATAGAGAGAACTGGAACATGAGCATCCCATCTCACAGTCCATTTCTTGCCACATACGGAACAGTTCAAGAAACAATGTCTGTTTACCCTGGAGAAGGGAACGTTTCAGAGAAGGAAAATAATCATACTAAGTATTGCAACATAGGCGAGGGACTTAGAGAAGAGTTTTCTTCTCCAAAGGACATTTTCCAAGGTGATAGCACCAAGACTAGATGTTACAGAGTACTAGCAAATATCAAATTCCTAGAAAGAATATCCCAACAAATAGTGTGTTACAAGGATGACAGCAGCAACAATTTGTCCACAACATACTCTATAGGGCACATGGAATATCTGGTCTGACTGGATGATAAAACTGAGACTAAGATAAGATCGAGTATTAGAAGTATGATAGGGTTGTTGTGGTCCAACTGTGTGTCTCAGAAAAGAGACAACTAAACAAATAGGCATCTGTCAAAACTAAAAATAGCTTACTATTCTCAATTCTTCTTCCTTGAAAGTACATGACCTTGCCTCCAATTTACACTGTACTTGAACAAGACATATTTCCTAGTAATTACACATGCAGTCAATAGGGAAGGTGGTCATGGAAACAAATACTATCAGGAATAGCTGTAATTATTTAAACAATTTTGTGAAAATGTTTTTAAGACTGGTAAATATGATCCTTCACTCAGATCTCTGTTACCTACTTCCCTCCATTTGACAACACATCCCAATTCAGAAACCATGTTCATCAATTTACAGTATTCTCTTATTTATGCTGCATAAAACAATTCAAGATAGTCTTCTGGCCATTTCATGAAAGAAGAAACAGAAGCAGAGAGTTTAAGTATGCTACCAAAATTCATTCATGAAGTCCTGAGCTCTCACTCAACTGGCCTATCAGCTGGGCACTAAAGGAGTCCTTTTACTGAAAACAATGATTTTGTTTTCATTTGGAAGTTCCTTGCAAGCTCCAGCCATACCCATTCTTTTGCTTCCAGGAATTCTTGTTTGATTATCAAAAGGCTTATTAATTTGTTGTCTTATAAAAAGCAGAAAAGAGAATAGAATGAGAATGAAATCAGGTTTTCCACTCTCCCTGAAAGCAAGTGTTCCTATGAAAATTTCTGTAAACAGAAATGCCATAAAGCAAAGAGACAATGATCATGAAATTATACTATATGTGTTATATAACTTTTGGCTTTCTCAAACTCAAAAAAAGAACCTAGGAAATCATACCAACAGCATATAAAAATCTAAGATAATACTGAAATCTAGCAAAAATGGGAATGCTCCAATACAAGCCTAATCTGTAAAAACCCTGTCTGGAGAGGCCATTCTCACTGTTGGGAGTGCCACTGGCTCTAGAATGGCTGCTGCAAAACCACTATTGAACACAGTTTTGACTTTTTGCCTGTTTTTTGTAAAAATAGAAATTCACAAAGGTCTTTTGTAAAATCAAAGTGGTGATACTCAAACTTTGAAAAAGCAGTGACTATCTGTACCTCCCTTTATGCAAAGGTGCAGTTAACTGGACATTTCTAGGTAGATTTAAGACAAAATATTTTCAGATTTTTCCCTCCAAAATATAGGTTATTTGCAAACGAGACAAATGCTCACTCCGTGAGAACTAAAAATAAAATTCATTAATCCATAGAGAACCAAGTATGATAAGCAAAATTAACAATTATTGTTCTTCTCCTTAACAAATGCAAAACTTTTAAAAGAACTTCCCTGGAAACCAGACAAAAGAAACACATTGCTGCTATATTTAAAAGTCACTCCACCAAACAAAGCAGCCTCCATTCCAGCCTCTGTGTTTATTCAGAGAGATGCACAAGTTCATTACTTGGGGGCCCAACTTAGACTTGTGATCAAATTATTGATATTAGGAAGTACTGAGAGAGAGAAATCAATTGAAATGCCTAATGTATAGATTTACAAACTGTCTCTGGGTCTTTCCTCCTGCCTGGGGCATAGGACACGTGGAGAAAGTTGGGTGGTTGGACATATAACTGTTGACAGGGTGTTTTCTGTGTGGACTTGGATCAAATGACCCTTCAAGGTGATTTGGTGTCTTTCAAATCCACAGACGGTTTTTATAGCCAATCCCAGATCAAACAAGCTTCACTAACCACAGAAGTTGGGAGAAAAGCCAGAGGCATCCCACATGTCCCTGTGGTCCTCCTGCCTTTGGCAAACTTGGGGACCAGATTGAAAAATCTGTGCCCAGTTTGGGGGCCAAGTTTGGTGTGATCCGGGCATGATTTATATGGCTTTGGTTGGCATCCACATGACATATGCTCCTTGGAGCCAAGTTTAGCTTCAGAGTTTCTGACTCATTTGAAGTAAAATGTACCAGGTGAGGGCAGATGGGCTTCACAATGGGAGTCAGAGGGAACTCTTGCAAATCTTGTGGGACACTGAATTCCCATTTCTCTTCTCAAAAGTCAAGAAAACACACAACACAGGTGGTGTCAGAGCACAGGAGCTGGACATACAAGTGCTGATCAGGATTTGCCAAAAATAAAAAATAAATTGCTTTTAATTTCTGAGGGGAGCAAGAGAGATTGGATTGATTTTACCGAGTCTCCTCTAAACAGCAATTTGCATGCTAGAACTGTAAGGCTGAGGATAAAATATCCCTTCCTGGTGATTTGAAATCCGTTGATTAATTTCAAGTTGATGACCTTGCTCCCCTACAACAATGGGACTTTAATTCATCTCACTCAGGCTGCCTCTAACTAGTTTTCAACAATCACTACACAACCAGCAAGCAGTGACTGTTTGGTGGCTAGAATCCCTATTAATAAATACACATTAAATGAAGCATATCAAAAGAATCTGATCCCAATACCAAATTCAATAGGATTTTCTCTGAATTCAAGAACAAAATAAATCCCCCTTGGAAAAAATCTCAAATATTCAAGGCAATTCTATCCAATAGAAATAAAATACAATTCAAACACGACCCACCGAGTAATTATTAAAATCCTAGCAATCACATAAAAATGGGTAAAATATTGAGTTTTAAACATTTATATTTAACACAATCTATTCCAAGCATTATCATTTCCATATGCAATCCCTATAAAAAGTTTGATGTGACTTATTTTTCAGTCTTTTTCTAAGTCTTTGAAACCCAGTGTGTATTTTTCACTTACACAGCCTGTCTCAATTGGGAATTTCCACATTTCAAACACTTTTTCTGAGCAGTGACCAACACCACTGGACAGCACAGTTCTACAGTCAGCCACACTGAACATCTTTCAGTAAGCAAATGTTACTGTTATAGTTGGCTCAGACACAAGTACAAAAGAAGAATGGCTTTCATTTCACAGAAAAGACAACATTTGGAAGGTGTGATAATAGTAGGCTACCAGAATCCTAGAAATAACCTGCCTAAGATTCACATTGACGTTGTGGGTTAAATTAGTTGATTCAAGCAGAAGGTTGTTAATAGTCAATAACTCTTACCAAGAGGAGGCTGCTCATAACATCTTGAAGGCAAAGACTAGTGCTTACCCCTGCCAAGGAAGTACAGTTCCTAGCACTATCCTTAAAAAAGTGTGTGTGAAGTTTTTTTTCAAGATGCTGAGTAGTAGATGCTGTGATGTGCTGTCCAGAGCCTGCTTTCAGAATTAATAAGAATTTGAGTCAGACTATTAATAGTCTAGCCAGCACACAGCCCTCAGCTATCATGGCTCTAAGGGGGACTGCCCCTACGTAAACACCTATGGCTTGCTAAAGTCAAGTCCCTTTTTCAGAATATTTGCTTATAGCATAATGATCACCAGGGATGTTATCTCTACCTCAGGGAAGAGAGCTCTAAAAGAACACTCAAGCCCCAGACACTCTCATCCTTTGAGTGGACCTTTGGGATTACATGGTGAATCACCTTTCTCTCCCCTCCATGAATCTGAATCCCAATAAAGCTCCTTAATAAACATTCTGCACATTAATACACAGAACCCAACTGTTGATAAACAAAAATTGTTTCACTAAGAAGAGTTAAGGCAGTGGATTAGCAATATTCACCAATGTCCTCCTCACAATGGCTAGCCACCAGATTAATGCCTAGCCAACCTTATACTATACACAGTGGACTGTCTCTTTGATTCTTCCCACCAGCTGCTCATTTTTTCCGAACACACAACTGAGAAATGACAACAGAATCAAGAAATGCTGCAAGCACTGAGACTTTCAAGAAAGCCTCTTTCTTCTTCAGGTTTTCCAGGACCTGCATGCTACAACCAGACACATGCCGGAATGAGCCCAAACCACCGAGTTCTCTCGCATCTCGGACTTTCAAATTCTTAAATTTGCCCTTTACTTAAAAAAGTCAATGATTTCACCAAGAAAGTTTGATTAGTTTCTTTTACTTTCTGTAATGAAGTGCCATCCTTTTTACACTTGAAAGGATCTTTGTAATAATGCAACATTGATCTTTTGAATACAGATGAGCTAACCTAGATAATAGGATTTAGAATGTGAAAAGACCAGACTCAGGATGATATTTAAGGCTCCGGTGCCATCAAGAGGAATTGCAGAACAAGACATGTGTTTCCAGAGACACTGTGTCAAGCCACATTAATAAATGTAGGATCATGTTTCTTCCTGCACAGAGTTTTTTATTTTGTCCAACATCTTGAGAGAAGTCAATATGCTGTGTCCCCGGATGTCAATCATCCAGTGCAGAGACAGAGAAAGAGAGAGAGAGAGTTAGCTCTGAGATTTGTTCTCCAGTCTGCAGTTTAAAGCCTCAAAGGTCTAGAACTGGGATTCAGATCTGACAGTGGAAGACAGTTCTAATAAAACTTAGGGGGGCAGAAGGGAGATTGGAAGTCATTCATTCAAACAGCATTAATTTTCAGCAGGTTCTGTTAGAGACTGGGATTTTAAGAATGATTTTGATACAAAATAAAGCCCTTAAAGAACTAACAAAGTGTGGGAGGAGAGTTCTGCTTTGCAAATTACAGTACACTCTCCAGAAAGTAATACAATGCTTCTTATTAATTTTTTTCATCCCCCCTCATTCTTTAGAAAAATAGAGAAGATAAGACTTTTTGGAAAGTGCCCCCACTTTCTAAGACAGAGACTAAGCCAAGACATTCTTAGATACTGTCACCACACAAGGAACTAAACTCCTATGCACGGGGAACCAACGTCAGGTCTTCTGTGTATGGAGCAGTGTTGGATTTAATGGCAGAAGAGTAAAAAAGATGTTCCATGACAAACCCAACTCAGTGACAAATATGGGAGGAGCTATGTCTTTATTCTCTTGACTTATGCAAGTTTGAAATCATCTATAAATTTTTTTAATGAAGTCCAAATCTAATCCAGGGAGCTATCATTAAGTTGTAAGTAAAATCTAGGGTTAACTCTAAAGAATTTAGAGACCAGAGTGCTCAGTGTAGGCTCCTTGGTTGAAGAGATTTGGAGAGTCATAGAACTGATAGCTGTTGCTCTCAACCTATATCAGATGGAATGAGAAGCATTTCATATGTACAGTCCTTTTAATCCTCTTCAGGACCATATGAGGGAGTTAACTCTGCTTTACAAATGTGAAATTTGAGCTTCCAGATCAAATAACTTACCCAAGAACTTACAATTCCTAGATGGTGGAACTTAACATTGAACTATTGATGTGACCCCATCAGCAACTGAATGATACCAAACATTTGGCAGAGAGCTAGGATGGATGAGAAGGGCATGGGGCCAGGAAGAGCAGGATACTAAAACAGGCCCACAGGAGCAAACTGCCTGACCACAGAATGGCACATTAGGACAAAGACTCAAGGGACTGGAGACCAAAGAATGGGTGCACTGCTGGATTGGTTGATAGGGCAGGAACTGGTTACCAGAGCAGGTGGCACGAGTGCAGTTCTAGATATAAAATATGAGTTCCCAGCAAAACATTAACAGGATTGACTGATGTCCTCTGTTTGTCTCCGAAGAAAAGAATTATTTCCAAATATGAATTTAGGGTTCCCCTATTTAGGAATTTAATATCAAGTACAATGGTCAGAGCTAGAGCCTCATAAACACTTATGAAGCATTCTGACCCAATGAAATGTTAAGAAGGTAAGAAGGATGGAAAGAAGGGAGGAAGGAAAGGAAGAAGAAGGAGAGTTTCAAACTCTTAGGTCCAGATAGTTTGAAAAATCCTGCAGACAATAGCATCCTGGAGGGTTTATAATATACTTTAGCATAAAATTTATTGAACCAAAGAACCACTTTTTCCAAACTTACTTGGCCACTGAATCCCAGGGCATACTCCAGCAACAAGTATTTCAGAGACATGTATGAGCAGAGAAACACATCCAGACCTATAGTCCTTCACAGGAAAAGGGATGTATTACAGAAAGTGGAGATGGTCTGAGGAAAAGATATGAAGAGAAGGAAGGATTAACCAGGAATTATAGTTGGTAAAATCAAAGATTTGGTTTGAAAAATTCACCGACAGGTTGCAAAGGAACTGGCAATCCTGAATAGACAGAGGTCAGAGGTTCCTGAACTGAGCAATCAGAAGATAAGCAACAAGGCTGGAACACTATCCGAGCTCAGAATGTGAGTCAGGAGAGAACGCTGGAGAGGGCAGAGTCTGCTGGGGAGATGGGATGTAGTTTTGATTCAGTGACTGTACGGGGTGGAAAGTGTCAGGGGCTGTGAAATTAGACATTTCAGTTGAAAGTCAGCACTACCACTTACCACTGGGTAACCTTGAGTTGATGCTTAACCTCACCTCACCCCCTTTCCAGCAACAGGGGGCAAGGTTGAAAGAAGAACTGTGATTGCTCAACCTTCCACAGCTAAGAAACATCAGTGCCAGGATTCAGAACTGGAGGGGGCTGCTTCAAGAACCTCCAAGTATTAAAACACTGTTCCTATGAGGCTGGGAGCTCAATATGCTAACTTCCACCTAGTGGAAAGGTTTCAAGCCAGTCACACATGATTTATCGGGCAAAATCTACTAGAAGAATAGAGGCATACAATTCAATTAACAGTAAAATGGGGGAGGTTGCATTGAGCCACGAAGGGGAGGTTTGGGAGACCAGCATGCTCTCTAGCAGTCTGAACTGGAGCTTGCCTTGTGGAGTAAGCCTATCGGGGAGGGCAGATCTGCTCCCCAGGACAAAGACTTCCATAGACTTTGCCAAAACCTGGAGAAGGTCTCAAAGAACCCTCTGGTATGGGGTACAAAGCTCCTTAAATTGACAATTCTGCTCCTAGGCTGATAGGTATTTCACAGGTGTATTATAATGGTCACCTGTTAGTTTTATTTTGTAAGTGGCCCTGGGTGCAACTAGTCTTTTATTCAGCCTTCCATCCCACAAGTTTGTTCATCAGTCTCTTCATAAATAAATAGTTGGTTTTCTTTTTCAATTTTTCTTTATTGTTTTTTGTTATTTTTGATTCAGGTAACACTAGGATGCCCCCATCAGGTATTGTCATCATACTGTAACCACCACCAAATCACCCAGAGTTCACTACCATAGGCTACCCTACTTTCTTCCCACTTTGTTCACTTTGTTCTTATCCTTCCCCCACCCCATGAGTGGCTGCTTTTTTTTGACAAAATAAATGATCTCAATTACACTTACTTCTTGACCAGTTGGAATCATTACGTTTTACTGACATATAACCACCACCTCTAAGATCCTTTCCCCTTCAGTTCCTCAAAAGCAAGAAAATTAGTCACTTACGTAAACCCTGTGACTTCCCTGGGACCTCTGGGTCTCCACTGCCCTCAGAGTCAGCTGAGGGCATCACTCTGTCTGACTCCTCCACAGAAAAGGTTTTACTAGGTTATAAAGTTGCATAACCTCTATGCTAATGTTTTTTTTTTAATTCACTAAACTCCACCTTTAGCCAACATATTTTTATCCCAGACACTATTATGATAGCGATTTTATTTCAAGCTAGCAGATACACCCAATCTGGTTGTAACATTGGACACCATTCATGTGGTAAAGCCAACACCACCCCTTAGAGACACCTTCCACGCTTTCTATTTTGGGAGCAGTGGGACTTACTGCCTTATTCCGGTTGCATTTACCCAAGACTAGCATCTGTCTATTTTTGTGGGTCACTCACTCTCTCACCTAGAAGCGAGGCTCACCTCTAGAACCCCCAGTGCCTCTATTTTCCCAAGTTCGACCCTGGGAGCTGGGGCTCCCCAAGGGGCGGTGAACCTGTGTACCATCCAGGTGCCCCCTCCAACCTGGTTTCCCTACTCAAGTAGCAAAAGACCCTCTTCCACTGGTACCTCTGGAAGTGAAGGTGTGAAGAAAACCTGCCTGAGCCTCAGCTTTGATTTGTAAACAGAGGCTTTCAAAGAGCAAAGTTGTGAGTTTGTCTCCACTAAAGCAAACTTCCTCTGCTGTTTGCTTTGGACGATTCGCCAAGGTACCTGCAGAGTGAGAATGGATTTCCTGTCTGTTCCTCCACCTCCCAGAGCCCATGAAGCTCTGCTGCCATGAGAAGCCAGAGGGTCACAGGCACCACACAAAGGGCAACCCATTTCCCCTCTCCCTTAACCCTTGCTCCCACCATCCCCAACAGGAGTGAATCTGCCACCGGTCAGAGTTAGGAGGCTCCCTGGTCTCCTAAGGCAACAGCCTGAAAACACACAACTCCCAAGAGGAAGGTAAGAAAGAGCCAGGAGGTAAGAGACAGGTTCCAAGCAGAGTGCCCTGATAAGGTAGTAACTGCCTCTCAAGGCTGTTGGGAGGGTTATATGAAATTATTTCCACTTAACCGCTGGGAACAAAGATCACCAGAGAGCAGTGCAATATTGAGGGTCACCCAGATCTTCACGCTTACAAATTCAGTGTTCTCACAGATGTTGAGTTCAGGAACTGCAGAGACAGCACAGTTTCTCTAAGTGTGAAAGCAGGGATGCCTACATTCAGGCTCATTTTTCTTGAGCCATGTGCTTCCTTCACTGTATCTTTCAATTTTCTACTGTGAGACAGATATGGATATTAAATTCTCATTTTCCTTTTTATTGTAACAAAAACAGTGCAAACGTGTTTTGCATCTACACCTTTCTTAGCATCAGGGAAACAAAAGGGGAGACCTGGGTGTGCAGTGACCACAAAGGTAGCTGCTGCTGTCACCAGGGGACTGTGTAGGTAGTCAGATAAATTGCTCTCTGTTTCAAGAGAAAAGCGTGAAACCTGGCTCTTTAAGAACTCTTTGCATTCAAATGTTGGCTAGCAATTTAAAAATATTAAGTCTTGTGTGGCATTATATAGCATGATAAGTCATATATGCTCACAGAACAGATGCTACACTAAAAGTGTCCACTTTTAGACACCAACCTTGGCATTTCCCTACCTTAAGAAACATCAGCTGACTAAACTCTGCATCCAAAGGGAACAGAGGACATCAGGGTTCCAGCAGGAACCCTATGAAAGGGACACTTCAGAATTTCTATGGGCATGAGGTTAAGGAAGGTCACATGGTTCCACCTTCAGAGAAAGCTGACTGGATTCTGCCTACTTAATAGATGGAGAGAAAGATTAAATGCAAGCATTTCCTGACAGCAACAGCAGGATTTAAGTCCTATCTAAGGGTATGGAGGTTTTGGTGGAAGGATGGGTTTATGTATTATCTTGTGACATTTCCAATTAAATGCAAAATCAACAGAACGTCTTCTAACAGAGTCACAGTGGTAATGAATACTGAGCCCAGCTTGTTAGCACACCAATCCCTCAAAATAGCAAAAAAGGGGGATAAATCAACTGTCTTTGCTACCTTTATCAGCATAAACAAAGAGATAAAAATACAGTATAAAATTTTAACTATCTTTCCCCATTCTACCTGCAAATGTGAAATTCCCTTGTGCTTCAATAAAGGAAAAAATACACCCAATGAAGTCTAACAAATGTGCCATCTGCTCAGAAAGCGAAGGCCTGCATCTATTCCACGTGGTACTACTGCCCTCGTGTGGTATAAAATCATATTGCAGTTATTTTCTGAGTTTGAAAGATAATGACTAAAAAATGTATTTCTCATAAATATAAATCATTCATAACATGAGACAGTCTATGAAGAAACTTTAATTTTAAAGAACACAAATATCACTTGTAATAAAACCTTGATTCAAATCGATGTTAGACTCAACCGCATCTCATATTGAGCTTTCTTAGGGAAGGGAGAAATCAAGAGGGGAAAAGTGTCCTTTGAAGCAAGTGTGCAGCAAGATTGCACAACTCTGGGACCTAACGACCATATCAGTCACTTTCCTCCACATGCCCCTATATTGTTTCCCATGTCACCGTTTTCCTGCTTGGTTCCGACAAGGGGTACAAGGCCCTTTGCTTGCCATACTCATTTGTTTGCTATACACCATTAATTTGTACTATCATTTCTGTCTGCACCATTCAAGGTAGCAGATAACCAGAGGCTATACCTGGATAAGCATCCTTCAAGGAGGTAGCTAGGAATTCCAGGCCCACAGAGAGCACAGAAAGGAAAACTTTCACCCACCACGGTAAACTAGACAGAATGGGTGTAACTTTAGACCTTAAATAGATACACAGGATTCACCCACCTTCTGAAAGGACAGTGCTGACTAAGAAATCTTCAGTAAGCTGAAACAGCATAATGCAGAGAAGCAAATACCTGCTCATTTATATGGAAAGCTTTTAGCATTCCCAGGTCTAAAATAATAGCAAACCATAGCAAACACTTCAAGCCTAAAATAATGCTTAACATAAAATCAAAATGGGGGGGAGAGGGGTGCAGAGAGAAACACCCAACCTGTATAAAGTAGTTCGTGGGAACAGAGCTGGGTGTGGCCTTTCTCCAGGCTTCCACAGCCTATGGAACAAAGTCCAATGCTGAACACTATTCTGATGTATGTCATAAAAGGGGGAGTCTCCTCTTTGGATTTCTTTCACTTATATTTCATGGGTTTATATTTCATGAATGTGAGTGTTTTAGTGATCATCTAAAGTGATACTTGCACTTTATGACCCAGGACATAAATGCCTGTTGCTCCCAGTGAGGATTAAAATCAGGTCAATGGTAGAAGGTGGGGGTGTGGGGAGGAGCCCTCAAGCCCTCACCCCCAGGGCAGCAGATATAGTTGCTGGTGCTGCTGCTGCATCAGTACTAGCAATATTGGTTGGCTGCACAGGGTCCTAATCAACTGAACTCATGCATTTCTGACTATTACAGGCTTAGTGACAAATGTACAGCACCAGGTCCCACCACAGTCCTCCACCTGTCACATGAGTTTGTGGAACCCTGAATCCCCAACTAGTGAACAGGGGCAAAACACCTCTTCTTTGTTTCATTCGTATCAGGTATGTCTGCCACTCTGTGTTGTACTATTTGTTTATTCAGTCGTTAAAAATAGGACATTAATATTTAGTATTTCATCACACCTACAACAGGAGGAACATTTTGAAGATTCTCATTGGAAAAACAGGATGGTAGAATCTGAGAAAATGAGCTTTGGCATCAGATGCACCCAATTTCAGGTCCCAGCTCTGCCCCTGACCAGTTGTTGTGGATCTACATCCTAAACTATAAAATAGGGGTCCCAACTGCTTAGGTTGATGTGAGAAAGCATCATTCTGGGGAAGAGGTTGGAATAGTTTGGGGCAAATCACACATGAAAAAGTATGAGAAGAGAGCTGGTATTGTAAATACATGAAGCAGGTTTGTAAACCAGCTGAATTTTAACTTTGAGCTAAAGTGATGGAAGTTGGAAAGCCTCCAGATTCAGTTTGGACTTGGTGGCAAGAAGGAATGCAAACTCTGCAGCAGCAAGAGTTTGGGCAGGACGGGGAGTCAGAGAGCCAACATGACACATAGCCATTTGCTGAACATTTACTTCCACCCTTGTAAACCTGTCAGGGTCCTCTATTGAATCATTCTCCTCCCTGCCCATTGCTGTCCCAGCGGCCGAGCTGACAAGGGTGAATGGCCAAGTGATGACTCCTAACTAGAAGTTTTCACCAGCCACGTTGCTCTGTCTGCCACTCTTATCTTTCACAACACTGTGCCAGTTCTGCTTTCCTGTGTTTCAAATGTGGTCTCCCTGGTGCAGCTGAAAAGCAAGCCCACGACCTTCCTAGTTTCCTTGCTGTCAAGAGCTGGGCAAATGGGTTAAGCTTCCAGTCCCCAGTTCCCTTCAGCTGAGCGTCCATTCTCTACTTTGTATTCCAGGCCCTTTTGTCGGCCAATTCCCAACAGGAGTCTTGGCCCTTGATCCTCATTACCTTTTCTGTGAGCTTCAGTCCCCTCTGTTTCCTCCAGGGCCCCTATTCCTTTCAATCACTCCACCTTCACGTTTTTTTTGTGTTTTTGTTTGTTTGTTTGTTTGTTTTTTGCCAGTGAAAATAGATATCCCCTGACTTGTCATATTGGCATTTTCCCCAGTAAAAGTTGAAATTGTTTGAGGTCCTAATTTTAAGTAGGGATTATTTTTAATTTCCCTGTCATAAAGTATATCATTCTTAAGTGTACCACTGAATGAAATCTAGTCATATAGTTATCACCACAGTCTAATTTTAGAATATCCCCATCAACCTAAAAAGAAGCCTCATGTTCATAGACAGTCACTGCTTATTGCCAGACTTTTGATCATTTCATACAAAGAAAAAGTACAATGCTAGCTCTTCTGTTTCTGGTCAAACAGGGTTCTTTTAAACACCCTAGTGCCTCAGACCACTCCCTGGACAGCCTAAGAACATCTACACTTCTGCTATTTCCCTAGCCTGTTAGAGAGAAAATGTCTGCCTTTCCCAACAGCTCTGTGAACTCTCTACACATATGGCTCTGGGCTTCCCCTGGGGATATGGTGGTCAGCAAACACAGAGAAGAGTCCTTGCCCTCATGAAGTTACACAGATATTTATTTCATACCAATAAATTTAAAGTTATTAATGTGATGAGCTCTACAAAAAAGACACCAAATCTTGATTTTACTCTGAGTTAACAAAGCTGTTTACAATGTTGCCTATTGCCAACAGTTAGCATCTTAAAATCCATACACTTTCTGGTAAAAAATGAAAATGATTTCACTAAAAGGAAAGCATGGCACTGAATGTAATGTCTATCAAAATCTCAGCTGCCTTTTTTTTTCAATTCACAAGCTGACCCTAGAATTCATGCAGAGCTGCAAAGCACCTCAAATAGCAAAAACAATCTTGAAAAAGAAGATGAACGTTCTCCACTTTAATACTTACTGCAAAATGACAGTAATTAAAATTGTGGGGTACTAACATAAGCATAGTGATCAAGAGAACAGAACTGAGAGTACAAGAGAAAAACTACACTTATGGTCAACTGATTTTTAACATGGAAGCTAAGATAATTCAATGTGGAAAATAACAATTTTTTCAACAAATGATGCTGGGACAGCTGGAAATCCACATGCAAAAATTTACTAAAACAGATTAAAACCTAAAATAAGGATTAAAAGGATAAGATTCTTAGAAGAAAAGATATGTAAATCTTGGTGACCTTGGAATAGACCATGCATTCTGAGATAATGTCAAAAATCTAAGTAACAAAAGGAAAAGTAATAAATTAGACATCAGTATAATTGCCAACATTTCTACATCAAAGGACATTATCAAGAGCATAAAAAAGGTAACCTATAGAATGGAAGGCAATATTTGCAAGTCATATATCTGATAAGGGACTAAAGTACAGAATATATAAATTCTTACAACTCCACAACAAAAAGACAAGTAAGCTAGCCAATAAAAATGGGTAAAGGATTGAATAGACATTCTCCTAAATATATATATGTGTATGTGTATGTGTGTGTGTATATTTGTGTGTGTGTATATATGTATATACATATATACACACACACAAATGGTCAACAAGCACATGAAAAGATGCTAGGGTTTTTAATAACATATAACTTCATTTTATTAAAAAATCACTGGCATATCATTTCACATAAGTGAAGATATCAAAAAGACAGACAATAGCAAGTCTTGATGTCTACGTACAGGATGGAAACCATCATGCTTCACTCATAAACATTAAAATGACACAGCTACTAAGAAAACAGTAAAGTCATGCCTCGCTGTTCAACATAGATTTACTATAAAATCCAGCAATTACACTACCTGGTATATACTCAATAGAACTGAAAGCACAAAACCAATGAAAGCTTGTACACTGATGTTCACAACATCATTATTCATAATAGCCAAAAAAAAAAAAAAAAGACCAAAAAAAGCATTGAAACATGATTCTAAGTAAAAGGCCACATAAGAATGAGGCCACATGAGATATGATTCCATTTACATGAAATGTCCATTCAGAGAGACAGACAATTGGATAATAGGGTCTTTGCTGGGGGAGCAGAGGATGATGCAGTGGGGTAGGAGGTATTACTAAAGGCTAGGGTATTTCTTCTGAAGCTAATAAAAATATTTTGGTAGATGGTGAGGATAGCTGTATATCATGTGAATATACAAAATGAAACAATGAACTGTACGCTTTGAAGGGCAGGTAAATATCTCAATAAAACATAAGGCTTGATCACTGTAACTTAAGCAACACCAAACTATGTAGAAGGTAAGAGTAAGTGTGAGCTTTGCCCTTTCCCCACATAGCTGTTACCAAGTGCTTGTCTCTAGGCTTCTCTACTGCTTTTTAATAGCCTGCTTTTGTAATGAGTTGAATAGGAATCTGTGCTTCATATTTTTCACGAAAGAAGCAGGTAGAGGAAAGTCCCATTCCCCATTTGCTTGTTGTTCTTCTTATTGAATGAGGACAGTTCCCGACCAAGGCAATGAGGAAATGAAGACACCAGAGCTGGCAAGAAGCAGGTTTAGTTGTACTGGTACTGACTCAGTGATTCATATCCAAAGACTGAGTACCCCTGCTAGGAAGTGAAGGATTTATATACACTTTACATGCTCTGATGTTCCAGGTGGGCTATCATTGGTGGTAGTACATACTCTGGCAGGACATAAGCTAGAATGAGGAAGATTCAAAGAGAAACTGGGCCGCATACCAATGAAGTGAGTCAGTAAGTCAGGGTTTTTTTCTAGACTCCTAGGTTCTATATCTTAGATTACTGTGCTTCAGCATACTTTAGGTTATCATGTTTTCACCTGGTCATCATACTTCACTATCAGTAACCTTCCAGAAATGTCCCCCACACCTATCGCAAGAGAGTAGTGAGTTTCAACTGCAGTTTCATTCAGCTATCCTGCCGCCATTCCCATAGAAAGATACACCAGAGAAAGCCAGGCAGTGCTCCCCCACACCCCACCCCTGCAGCCATCAGAACCCTCCTCTGAGGTTCTCTTAACACTGAACTTCAAATTTGTCCTTTGTTTCTGATTCCCAGGAGTGGCAGCCACTTCCCATGGTCACTTTCTATGGCACTTCAATAAAGGTTTGCCCTGTTACCTGAATGCAGGACTTCCTGAGATACCTTTCATAAATAGAATGGCAGGAAAGCAAAGATGTAATTACTATTCATTTATATAGAAAAGCTTTTGAGAGTTCCAAGACCCAAAATTAATCTACCAAGTCATATCAAATAACATATAAAATCTAGTGGCACACTAACATATAGTGAAAGCAGGAATGCTTTGATAAGTACACAGCCTGTGTAAAGCAGAAATAATATAGGTACAGTGTATTTCCATGACCAGAATGGAGAAGATAGTAAGTACACAGGGAGACTGAGGAGGAGATGATGGTATTTTAGGCTGAATCCTAAAAAGTTGAAGTGGAATATGTCAGTTTTACATTAAAAGTAACACCCTTTGACCTCTCTTAGCTTTGTCAAATACCCAGTGCAAAGGGATACACAAAAGAAATGGAGATAAAGGACAAATGCTCACAGACTGAGCTTCCAGTGTAGTTCCCCTGGGGAAGGAGCTTGATGGGGGGGGCCCTCTTGCTACTGGGGGAGTGGAGTGTGCTCTGTCTCTGGAACAGCTGGCTGCTGCAAAACTGGCAAGGAATAGTATTTTCACTTGTCTTTTGTCCTAAAAGCAAAAATGCTCTTCAAAAACGGGTATTCAGGTATTCATCTAGGTCTTTCACAAAAGTGATATGATGTAACTTTTGAAAAGAGAGGGATAGCCGCTTAGCCACTTGCCTTCTTGCTCTTGTAGCATGCCAAACTTCTAGCACATCAACCTTGTATTTCTCTGTAGTAAATCCCCTATGCTGAAATATTTTATATGTTTCTGTTTGCCTTAATTGCATCTTGATTGACAAAGTAGATTATGTACATATATTCCTCTAAAAAATCATATTCATATTGAAATATTGCCTATTTTTTTCGGTATATAATGGATGCTATATCCCAATTTATATTGTGGGCCTCTTTATCAATGTACTCCACATCATTTTGCATGAGGTTAATACATCATTTTTATGGTAATTGGATCTGTTCCATTTTCTCCCATGATGGTATTCCTTGCTCTAAATTTATCTAAAGTATATTGACCTTTTCAGGAAATTTAATTGCACTGAATTCTAATTATATTCATTTATTTATGAAGCACCTACTCTGTGAAAACGTCGTTCTGACTGGTTGGAGGTTATAATGATAATTTAGATACAGTCTTTCAATGAAGAAGTTTAAATTTGTTGGGGAGAGATGAGATGAGATATAGCTAAAGCTATAAAACTGATTTTCCAAGATATTTCCAAGTTTAAGCAATCTGTGATTTCACTCAAGTACCCTAATTTTCATATGCAAATATTTTGTTTTCAAAGACAAAGTTACTATAAACACAAATTTCCATTCAGTGGCTTCTAAGTAATTCTACCCAGCTTCTCTCCTCATAAGAATCCTTTCTGTTCAGAGGTTATAATGGTCTGGAGATAGGAAGAAATTCTGAGAGTGCATCTAAATTTAATTCTTTTTACCTTCCAGATAAAATAATGGCAGTCCCAAGGAGATGAAAGATTTAAAGATTTATCAAACTAATAAGTAAATAGTAGCATACAATTCTGTAGTAGCATACAACTCTGTGTCAAATAACAAAGGGACCCATTTAAAAAAAAAAAAAGCACTATTAGACAATTTCATCCTTTTCATCCTTGTGTGAACACTGTAGAGTGTCTAAGTTAAACAAACCTATATGGCAGAGCCACTCAACACCTACCTAGACCATCCAGTTGTGTGATCCATCATTGACCAAAATGTCCACAGGCAATACTTGCCCATAATTACACGCAATTTTATAACTGATTTTCAGAGAACTTTCTGAACCAAACTTAATTTCTACCCTATAGGAACATATATATCTTCCCATTGAGTCACCAAAAAGTATTCTTAAATACCTATAGATGCCCAAGAGGCACATGAAAAAAAATGCTCATCATCACCTATCGTCACAGAAATGCAATTCAAAACCACAATAAGGCACTACCTTATATCTGTGAAAAACCATATCAAAATGACTAGAAAAAGCAAATGCTAGAAGAGCCTGGAGACAAAGGACCCCTGGTATACCACCAGTGGGGAATGCAGACTGGCACAATCCCTGTGGAAAACCGTATTGAGTTTTCTCAAAATATTAAAAATAGATCTACCAGATGTCGAGAAATACCACTTGAAGATGTCTATTCAAAAAATGCAAAAACACTAATTTGAAGGGATATATACATGCCTCTGTGTTCATTTTAGCATTATTTACAATAGTCAAGTTATAGGAATAACCAAAGTGCCCAAAGACAGCAAAAAGGATTAAGAATGTGTTATATATATATATATATATATATATATATATATGTATATGTACACTACTCAGCTATTAAAAAAAAAAAGATGATAAGTGTGTGGCAGGGGAGACATCATGATTTTGTAGGTAGTTTTCCCAGAGCAGGGCTTATCCATTGCTTTCTGAATGTGCTAACTCCTACAATTTCCCCAACTTGGCTGCATAATTTGTGGTGGAAGACTGTGTTCACACTCTCCCCCAAAAAAGGAAAAACTAGATGAAATGTTGTCATTTGCTACAAAATAGATGGAACTACAGGGGACAATGCTGAGTGACATAAGTCAGGAGACACTAATTCAGACGAGATCGGGCGCGTTCAGGGTGGTATGGCCGTAGACAGGAGACACTAATTCAAAAGGACACCTGTACTTTTATTGAACCAGTAGCCAAGGTATGGAACTAAGAAATTCCTCAAAACAGATGAATGGATCAGAAAGTTAAGGTATATGTACACAATGGAATATTATTCAACTATCAAAAATGACAAATTTGATGCACTTGTGATAACATGGATGGACCTAAAAGGAATCATGTTAGCATAAATCAGCCAGGAAAATATCGGATAATCTCACCAGTGTGCAGGATATAGGGAAAACAAACAAACAAAAGGACAAGGAAAACTTTTTTTTTTGCTCACTTGTGTGTTTAATGAAGACAGTAACAGTCAAGTATTACATGTCATGAAACTGTTTAAAATTACTTTTCTTTTCTTTTTTTAATTCATTTTATTGATTTGTCACAATTGTGCATTAATTGATCCCTCCTCCCTCCATATCCCCCTCTGTATCCCCCTTCCTCCTCCCTCCATATCCTCCCTCTGTATCCCCCCTTCAGTCACTCCTCCCATTTTTCTGCAAATGGTTGTTTGGTTAAGTTGATGTTTAGTTGTTGGCAGTTTGGCCTGTTGTTCTCTTCCGATATATGGTAAGTGTGTGTGTGGTTTTTGTTGTTGGTGTTGTTGTTGTTGTTTTATTTTTTGTTTTGTTTTTTTTACCCCGGGGCTTTCCCACCTCACTAACATTTGTTAACTATCCTGATCTTTTGTGCTCTTCACCTCCCCCCGCCTTCTTCCCCCTCCTCCTCTCTCGCTCCATGGTTCAATCCCATTGGTTGTTTTCATTTTTTCTTACTTGTTTGTTTTTTTCCCTATATCCCTCATATAAGTGAGACCATCCTGTACTTCTCTTTTTGACTTATTTCTGCTAATATGAGTCTTTCTAGTTCCATCTCCAGGTTGCTGCAAATGACATGTGTTTGTCCTCCTTGATGGATGCGTAATATTCCATCGTGTATATGTACCATATTTTTTTTAGCCAATCATCTGTTTGGGGGCATTTGGTTTGTTTCCAATTCTTTGCAACTGTAAACAGGGCTGCAATGAACATGCATGTACATGTGTCCTTTTGAATTAATGTCTTCATGTTCTCTGGGTAGATTCCTAGTAGTGGGATTGCTGGGTTGAATGGTAAGTCCACTTTCAATTGTTTGAGGGTCCTCCACACAGTCTTCCATAGTGACTGGACCAGTTTGCACTCCCACCAGCAGTGTAAGAGAGTTCCTTTTTCTCCACATCCGCGCCAACATTTGTTGTCTGTTTTATTTATGTGGGCCATTCTTACTGGTGTAAAATGGTATCTCAGTGTGATTTTAATTTGCATTTCCCTAATTATTAGTGAGGTGGAGCATTTTTTCATATGTCTATTAGCCATCTGTATCTCCTCTTTGGTGAAGTGTCTTTTTAGTTCTTCTCCCATTTTTTGATTGGGTTTTTTGCTTTGTTTTTGTTGAGCTGTAGGAGCTCTTTTTGGATCTTTGTTATCAGACCCTAGCCCAAGGAAAACTTAAAACTAACTGTTTGCAGAACAAAAGCATAGTGCAAGAAAGAGGGAAGGGGTAGGATAGGTACAAGAAATTAAGATGATGGTTCATGGGTGATAAAGTGGTGGGAAAACCTTGGGGTAGACAATGATGTAAATATATATATATTCAATTATATTGAATATATATTTAACTCAATTAAAAAAATAAAATTATCAATTTTTTAAATCCTACCAAAAAAAGTCAGAAGGAGGAAGATAATACCAGATAATGTCACTCATGGGTGGAATATAAAGAAATGAAAAAGAACAGACAAAACTAAACCTAAACAGCCTTAAAAATATGACTATAGAATTAGGTACCATAGGGGAAGGAAGGAAATAGGAAGCAAAAAGGGGGGTAGGGGGGCACAGTGGACTACAGTGGAGGATCATATCTTGGTGGTGGAAGTGGCATGGCAGCAATCACATGAAGAGGAATAAACCCATATTTCTGAATCTTAGATAATATTTAAACCAATGTTAGCTCAATGAAGGAATAAAATAAGTAAACAAATACCTCTCTTCCTAAGTCCATTCAAAATTCCCCTCTGCTTTGTTTCTGGGATCTGTCTCTGCTTGTGAA